>ARYC01000190.1:0-34551 GCA_000711775.1 Oxytricha trifallax | reverse complement strand
TTATAATTACCTCCTACTAACTATTTATACTTATAACCATTTATATATTAATAATATAGCAGCATATTAGATTCTATCCTAAAACAAATAAGCAGCACAAAGAGCAAGAAACAACAGCTTCCCTGCAATCAGAGTTCTTTGAGCAGCAGATGCAGCCATCTACGAGAACACCAGAGCAAAGGAGAAGTCTGTATCCACTAGGGCAATGCAGCATTCATTTAGCAAGAATATAGTAACAGCAGGCAACAGCCTCGCATCCACCAGATCAATCAAGGTAGGAAACTAGAACTTGTCATATAACTGCTGTGAATCGAAATACAGACAGCAGAAGGAGAGGTTTCAGGGTTGGAAATTGCAGAAATCAAACAATTCAAGCTGCGGAAGCACTGGCTGGAAGTGAAAGAACTGTCTTGATGCCTTTAAACAACAGAAACAGCTGATAGTAGATGTATACAGCGACTACTATAAATATCTATTAAATACTAGTATAAGATAATTTGTTTCGATAAATTATAGGAAGTAAAGTTGTATATAGGTAAGTGACTGTAAATTAATCAAATATACTTGAATTAATTATTCAATCATTTGCAAATATTAATAAAAATGGATTTGTAAAATGTCATACTATGAACTTTCTCATCAAAATATGGATTTGTAAATAATATATTGATGTAATACCCATGACAATTATATTATTGTAATTAAACCATATAAATTTAATTAAGATATGTTGTTTATTCGAGATTGTCATTAAAATTAAAATTTATTGTAGATTGTTTGATAATTACTTTTAAAAATCTCCATGTTGACTTTTAAAAATTAATTAAACTACTTTATCCGACATTATTCACAAATTAATAAGCAGACTGTCAATTATGAGATATATCGAATTAATTTTAATACTATTATACCACATTAAATATTTTTTCTCCTCAACTAAAATTAATAATTGTATACAGAAGACCTCAGGATGTTCTCTTTGAAAAAAAGGCGGTACTCCTTATCAGTGGATCTGTCATCTTCAAACTTGTTGTTTCTCATCGTAACTGAGTTGCATGTCATGCGTCCGTTGACTGCTGCCATCTTTAACTAGAAATTAAAAAGACCGCATGATGATATAACGACTACGAACTATAACTCAAAGTAATAGTAAAAATTTTGATGCGATCGTTGTCAGTGAAAAAACATAAAAATATGGCATCACATGCAAGTGCAGATCGAACTGAAGACAATGGCGAGAGAGTTCTATCTACACAAAAATATCAAGATAATGAAAATACCTACTTATGATAAAAGTGAGAAAGATCAAACGATGGCTAAAAACTCTAAATAACTTTACTTTAGCAATTCTATAACTTAGGAGAATAGGGTGGCTATCGATTTTTATACTTTTGGGCAAAACCCCATATCTAAACTGAATCATACAATGAGTGAGATGTGTAAATCTTACCATCTTATGTAGGCTCTTGCTCATAAAGATGTCGAGTTGACTCAGAAATTTATTAAGTTTACGGAGATGTCTTGAGAAAACTTATAAAGTAAGAAGAATTCCTTTAAAATTGATAAAAATTTCTTAAGAAATGAGAGGTACTTACATCATGCAACATTCGACAAAATTAACGAACTAATAATAATTATGTCGAATGGTGCTAGAAGTTATTAAACAGCGTCCAAGAATTGCACCATCAATCTAGAATTCTTGCAAGGTGAGAGAAAACATCTTTTGTATCATCAAATAATATTTTAAAAAACCCAGAGTAGATTCAGTCAAAAATAGGGAATACATATTTGAATATTCAAATTCTTAAATTAAATTGAAATTGTTTAAAAATCACTCTCAAAATATTATTATAATTATTATAATTTCTATATTAACTTAAATTATATCTAATATATGATCAAGTAGAAAATATTTTATTTTTACTTCTTGCCGCTATTTCTTATTTAACTCATTTTATAATTATTTACTATTATTTAAAAGTTAATATATTCACTGTATATATTTTATTAGTTAAATAGTTTATTTTATGCTAAATATTATTTAATTTATTTGTTATTTTTACGAGTAGATAATTTGAAAATTGTTTATATTTATTCTTATCAACAAATTAAATTTATTTACGACTATAAGAAAACTTCATTTCTATAATTCACTGTAAATAAACATAGATTATTAATTAAAAATATTAATATATAAAATGTGCTCATAGCAAAAACTAATATATTTTTATAATTCAGTTTTAATGATTAAAATCAAATAAATTTAACATATCACTGTTTAATTCAAAAATTGAACCATCAATCGTAGTCGTGACGTAAACGTATCTGAAGGATTTGACGTGGCAATTCCGTGACATGTCAGCCATTAAGTAGAAAACTCCGAAAAAACCACTTCCGCTTTTACCTAGTCTACTCCTAAAATTAAGATGTTGCCAGCATAATCTGAACAACAGAGCTCGTAGAACTCAGCTAGGTTAACAGGGTGGATTAAAACGCTAACCGGTCCAACTGCTGCTGCGAAACATAATCCCTGTCCTTTCTCTGTGGTAGCCTCATCACCCTAACCAGTATGGGAGAAAAATCCTTATCTTTGGCTTCAATGGTTTTAGTCTTCTCACCTTTGAAGGCAGAGCTTAACTTCAACCTGCTCCCTTTTACTTAAGAAGCTGAACTCAACCCAAACTAAATCATCTATGCAGGGAAACCCTTGTGTTCAAGCACACTCGAGGAGTGTAGTAGCTGGCAGATTGAACCCCACCGACTAGTCCCTAATGCGCTGCCCCCATCAACCCTATACCTGCCCTCGGTAGGCCTATATATAATAGAAAGCTCTATTAAAAAGTCCTAAGTGGGATTGGTACCTCCTGGAGGATTGGGAAAACTGCTGTGTATGTGCTGCCATTATCCCAATAGAGGTTGTAAGAGAGAATAGGGGAGTTGCCTGTATCTAATGCATCAGTTAGTTCATCCCATTTTACTTGAATTAAACTTAAAAACTATCGTAAAAAATCTATGCATGCATAGTTGATTCGTCTAAAGTTTAATGTATTTAAATTGCATTTAATAAATACTTTATGAATGAATTGCTTTTAATTGTTTTACTAAATGTAAATATGAGAATTTTTAAAATTATAACTTACTATAATTCTTTTTTTTAATTAACTCTCAATAGTATTTATATCAAAGTGCAAGAAAACTTATTTAATTAAGCTTTAGTTGCAATACAAATTATTAAATTTTTTATTTTATTCTAATAAGCAAACAATGATTAAATTTTAATTATAATTTCATCGTTCAATTAATTAGTAAGATATTAATGTTTTGAATCTATAATTGAATTGACATCTTTTAATTATTATTTAAAATTATTATAGTAAGTTGATGTTGATAGACCTTTGCTTGGCAAACCCATTTTGTTTGGTAGAGTCCTTATTGTAGCACCTGTGCTCAATACTGGAGAATCTGAACTATCTCCCTATAAGTTATGTGCTCTAACTCTAACTTAAACTAGTTCTCCATATTCATAGTCATAATCCCCTGATTATAATGAGAGCATGGGTATAACACATGAAGTAAGCGAAGGGTCAGTTCCTGGGCAGTTCACTAAGTTAAAATTAATTGATCATAATAAATTTAAAAGTCTATCTTCCACGAAGTCATATCGGGGTTTGTAGCAATCTCAATTGTATAGTAGTCAATAGATTCCCCATTAGATTCGGGAGCTATCCATGAAACTTTTACTCCTCCAGTTGAACTATCTATTGAAGTAGAAACAGTAGTTATTTGGTTTGGAGCTGCACTAGCTCTAATCTCCATAACATTCGAGAAGTCTCCCCATCCATAAATATTCTTTGCTCTCACTCTGAAGTAGTAAGTCTTTCCATAAGTAACTCCTGATGTTAAAATATAGCTGGTAGAAGTATAAGCTGGAGAGAGACCTACAAGATCGTACCAATTTACTTAATCATTGCCTGCATCCCATTATAGATTATATGATATGACTGGTGATCCTCCTGTTGTTGGGTCATCTGTTAAGCGTCTAGAAGAAAAAGTAGACCAAGAGATTTAAATCTGGTTTGTTGAAGTATAGGTTCCTCTAAATGGCTCACTCATTTAATCTGGTTATGTAAGTACAGCTTAACCAGATCCAGCATTAGAAATTCCACTCCAGCCTCTACTGTTTTTCGCTGAGACTCTAGCTGAAACTAGTTGACCTTAATCTAAGTAGAAGGGGTATAAAGTCAGATCACTCATCTTTACGAGACAGTATTTATTGGACATTGTTTAGCTATCTGCTCCATTACAAATTGAAATGTCCTCTATGAAAGTTCCATTTTCATCCGCAATCTCAATTTTATATTTTTCAATAGGAGAGAAGTTAGTAGTAGGCTATACAAAAGTTATCTTAAGATAATCACTTATCAAACTAAGAGTAGGTGCATCTGGCTTCTCTGGTTTTATAAAAACACTTAAGAATTCAAGATGTTTCACAAACGACTTAATAAAAATGGTGCTTAAGATGTATAAATTGAAGCTACACTTGAGAATATACCAGGTCCATACTTGTTAAAAGCCCTGACTTTAAAATAATATGTATTTCCTCCAGCAATGCCTGTCTTTTGCAGATATGAAAATGAAGTAGAATTTTGAATAGTATTCCAATTGGAAGACCCATCATATTATTCCTCAATGCAGTTTTTAATTGGAAATAATTTAGATTTTTATATGAGTTTATTGATAAAACATAAGTATAATTTTTCAATTTAACTTTTACTTGATAATATTGTAGATCATAAGCATCAACGAGCAAACTTTAACCACCTTAGGCACTTCCAATAAGTGGCAAGAAAGATATGTAAACCTAAGTGTTATTCGATTGTAGCAAGTCAAATACAGGTGTATTCATCTTTGATGGTGTGTTTTCTATATAGGCAATACCAGTGTTAAGTTCAGAGTAGTCTGACCAACCTTTGTCATTATGAGCTCTTATTTTAACTTAAATTAGAGAATCTCTCTCTAGTGAGGTTTAAGTTATAAGAGAGGTCATTGGAATCAGGAAAAATATATCATCAAAGTCTTAAATTAGTAAACTAAAAACACTTTTTTAAAAAAATTACTTTTATGTAAATGTAGCATAGAGTGATGAGTGGATCAGTTCCAGGACAATTTGTGGTATCTTTAGTAAAGTACCGTCTTTCTTTAATATGTATATTTCATATTTATCTATAGTGGCTCCATGATTTGCAGGTTCATCCCAATCAATTTTAACATTCACATTAACGACCATAACTGATGGGATATCCATCTTTGAAGGGATATCAGTGAATAATATATTATAACCACTTAGATGAGGAATATTGAGAAGGATATTAGAATTTATATGATTATTTATATTCTTTTTAAAGTAATTATTTTATTCAGTAGGTGTAATAGTAGTTACAGGAGAATAGTCACCATAACCGTAGATATTTCTCGCTCTAACTTGGAATTTATAGGATATTGATTCACTTAGGCCATTCACTGTGAAAAATGTGACTAGGGAATCTACCAGTGTGATTGAAGGTGCAGAGGCACCTCCTTGGTTCCATATTAGATTATACGAGAGTATTTGAGAGTTTCCTGTGTCTGGAGATACTAAAGGTGTCCATTTTATTGTGATTGAATTGCCATTTGTTACCCTCTATAATATTTCTATTATGTAAATCTACAAATTTGGGGGGAAAGTTTCCTGCACCGGTTTATTATAAAAAAAATTTCTTAGGTTAGTTTCCTGCACTAAATTTTTTTCCATTTTTAGAATTTGATTTTTATCACATTTATCAACCAAAATTTTTACTAATTTTTTAATATATTTATTACTTAATCTATTATTCAATTAATCAATATCTTTATTAACATGGAATCTAATTACCATCTAAGCAAGGATGAAATTTATCAACTATATAGATTCCATCTGATATTAAGCGAGTATAATTAAAATGGGGAGACAGTTAAAATTAAATCAAAAAAGAGATCAAATAAAATTATGTTCATATCAATATACATGTGTTAAGATAAAACAGTCACTAATTTGAAATTTGTTTGAGAAGATCCTTATTTAACTTTAATTAATTAATCAACTATCTAAAAATGGAATTTTTGTTTTTTTCAACTTTTCTGATTTATTTCTATTTCAGGGCAGTGATCAAGTTGATGCTGTAGCTGATCTCAAAGTTTTTCATAAATCTTTCATAGATATCTTCAGGGTATCTTCAGGATATCTTCCTTGAAAAATAAAAAGTGTGGAGACTGTGGAGAGGGTGGAGTTTAGCATCTCTAATAACAGTCGGAAATAGCATCAATATCACCAATATTCTCTCAAAATCAAGCATTATTAGGAGTCTGATTGAAATTCTAGAGAATTTCAAAATTTTACATCTCTGATTTTTTCATTGTTTTTAACAACATTATCTTCATCATCATCTTAAATATTAGGTCTCACATCTATGAATTTTAGAAAAACTAGATGTTTTAGATAAAATCTCAGACTCCTAATAATGCTTGATTTTGAGAGAATATTGGTGATATTGATGCTATTTCCACTGTTATTAGAGATGCTAAACTCCACACTTCTCACAGTCTCCACACTTTTTATTTTTCAAGGAAGATATCCTGAAGATACCCTGAAGATATCTATGAAAGATTTATGAAAAACTTTGAGATCAGCTACAGCATCAACTTGATCACTGCCCTGAAATAGAAATAAATCAGAAAAGTTGAAAAAAACAAAAATTCCATTTTTAGATAGTTGATTAATTAATTAAAGTTAAATAAGGATCTTCTCAAACAAATTTCAAATTAGTGACTGTTTTATCTTAACACATGTATATTGATATGAACATAATTTTATTAAATCTCTTTTTTGATTTATTTTTAACAGTCTCCCCATTTTAATTATACTCGCTTAATATTAGTAGACTTTGTATTTCAACCATAATATTGTCCTCTCTGTACTAATGAAATTCCAAATATTTTATCCAATTGTTGTTAAAATTCTAATTAATTCTTTCAATGGTATATAAAATTAGATAATGTATAACACTAATAATAATAATAATAATAATAATAATAATAATAATAAGATCACATTGAGGTCTCTAGGGACCCCCCATCAAGTACATGTATAATATATATATATATATAAGGGTCAAGCCCTTTTAAATTATGTGTTCAAGTGCTTGACAATTGTCGTCTCCTGTCTATCTCATCTATTAGTAGTGTCATAGGTGGAGAGGGAAAGGCTGATGCTATATCTATGAACCATATTCTTTGGAATTATCTTGATTATATGTCCTATATTAGCTGTGCCGTATTTTATCCCATTTATGCATTCGGTCGGAAACCGATTTAACTCTCATCTATAGTGCTCCAAAGATGGTTAGAGAAAAGTCTCATCTATGTTGATTCAAGTGGTTTTCTCGCTGCTGAAGACATAGCTATAGGTCTAGTTTTTTAAATGACTGGTGTAATGCTATCTGTTTTGGATATGAGCATTAGATTTGCGTCGTTTATCCATGGTGGTGGTTTGGCTTTGAGGTTTATCCAGTCTTCAATGAATGGTATTAATGGTAAATCATTATTTCTTTCTTAAGAATCTATCACTAAGGTTGTCAGGGCCTAGTGCTTTATCATTTGGAAATCTGTGAGAAGTTTATGTCTTCTTGTATATCTATCAAATACTGTTCCCATTTGGAATTAGTCCACTTTGTCTCTAAGTGGTTTGTTGGGTAGTGCATCATAGAAGCATCCTGCATTCTATACTTCTAAAAATTATTTGACCTTTACTTTGGATTCTTCTAGGTTCATATCTTAGAGTTGATTTACTATTTTTGCTGGTTTCATACCAATTATTTTTCTATGAATTTTGTTGCTTCTTTTGCGTTTCCTTTCATCCATAGGTCTTTTATAATTAGTTTATCATTCAGTGTGTTTTATTTTGACTTTTTTAGCCTCTTATCTAGGGCTTAATTTGTTTGTTGTTATACCAGTCTTACTCTAGTTACAGTTGTGATTTTGCGAGTTGTTTTGTTACGCACTTTGTTAGGGGGGCCACTTATTGGAAGTCAAAACTTTTTTAAATTGCTAAGTGGTCTGATGGGGAAGGGAAAATGTGCGAACTGTTGTAATTGAGTGAGCTCGATTCAATGACGTCAATTGCAGTTTGTGACGTCACGCCGATTCTAGTTACTAAATAGGTGTTTTAGAAATTTTTGACCACGTAATTAAGATCTCCAGCTATGATGAATCTTGGGTCTTTAAGCTTCTTTTCTATCTCCTCTATGAAGGCTTTTTTGTATTTTATAAATTGTTGGGAGATATAAAGGTTTGAGATTTTGAGTCCTATGTCTATTAGGTTTAAGTCAAGTGAGAGTGGTAGGGATTCGAGGAATTCTACTCTACTAAGTGTTGATTTGATAAGGGTGATAGTTCCATGTTGACCGTCTGAGATTTTTGTTTCAGAGGCATAAAGATTGTACCCCGGGAAGTGAACTTTTGTATTTCTGGCTTCCTGAAGGCAAACAATATGGGGTTGATGTTTTTAGATCATCCTTAGTAAGAAACTAATGGACTCAACGGATGATCCTCCCATATTCCACGACATGACTCCTAGTCCGTTTATATTTTCGGTAATCATGTGTGATGTTCTATTAAGTTACTTTTTAAAATTAAATAATGAATAAACTTATATTTTCATGAAGTTCTTATGATATAACAAAATATCTAAATTTGTGGGTTGTAAAATATTTTAAGCTGTTTAAACTTATTAATTTTACATATAAAAAAAAGTGCAGGAAACTTCCCCCCCCCCCCTAAAATTTAATAAGAAAAGCAAGAAACTTAAATTATACAACGTCAGTTGGCTTCTCCATTGAAGAAGGCTCAGTTCTGATTGAAGCACCATTAGAAATAGGGACATCTGATAATGAGCTCCATCCAAAATAGTTATGTGCTTATATTCTGACTTAAGGAGTTTCACCCCTAGAAAATCCATATATAAGAGGATCTCTTAAAATAGTCATGGGTATCAAACAATATCTAAGTCCTATTACAAGTAATGACTATCCATCGCACATAGAATTACTGTACCATGTACCATTTAATGCTTATATTTCTATCAGATATTTATCTATTGGATCACCATTTGTCAGGGAAGCTGCCCAAGAAATTTTAAAGTGACCAGTTGAAGTGTCTACTGAAGTAGAGGGTTAAGTCATTTAAGGAGGGGCTCTAGCTGCTTTAATGCCAAATGGCTAAGAGAAGTTTCCCCAACCTATTAAGTTATAAGCTCTGACTTTAAACAAATAGGTTTATCCTGAAAAGATTCCATTTGTTACAATCATAAATCTCAAATAAGATTTAGACAATAAGTCCCCATGATATTTAAAGATATTTTTGTTGTAAATTAATAATTATACTATTAAAATCATAGAAGTGGCTAATGAAGGTGGTTAAAACCCAATCAAGTTAAACCATGAAGCTCCGTTAGTACCTTTATCCCACTATAGGTTATAACTAGTGACTGTAACTCCTCCATTAAATGGACTAGTCAGAATTTCACTCCACCTAACATCAATCTATGAAGGCCCTGTATTTGCACCTCTTGTTGGTGATACCATAGGTTTCGGTTCAGTGATAATAACTGCAGCTGTATTTACATTAGTAGGTAGGGAAACTACACTCCAATCTTTTGAGTTCTTTGCTTGAGCTATAGCTCTAACTTTATCACCTAATTCAAGATTGAAAGGAGATTTACGCAGGACACTTAGGGGGATGAAGCAATAAGAGAAGGACATAATTGTAGCATCAGCTCCATTACAATAAGTTAACTCTGGGGAATAATTAGTGTCATCGTGATGAAAGATACTTATTATATATTCTGTAATGGCAAGGCCATTACTAACTGGAGCAGACCAAGTAAGCTTAATGTTCGTATTATAATTAATTAAGTTTATATTACTAGAGTATACATGCTATAGAAAATAGTTATATGTTAATTTATGATCCAGATTTATAAATAATTAGCATTATTAGCTTTAAAAAAATTATAAAAAGCTTTATTTTGAAATTAGTCAAAATATAATTTCAATAATGACTTAAATTATTTAATTTCCTAAAAAAAGAAAATAATTAGATAAGACGAAACGATAATTTTAAGTTACTAGAATTAAGTTAAAATTTAATAAATATTAATAATTTATGATAATCTCTCTTAAAATTTATTAATTTCCAATAAAAGAATGAAATTGATTTTATTTTAACTAGTTCAGTAAGGACTTAAGACATTTAATCAGGCTTATCAACAGGTGAAAGTGAAATTTCCTCTGAATATGGGCCAAATCCAAATAAATTCTCGGCTCTAATTCTGAATTTATAGTTAGTCCCTACAGAGACTGATTCTATCGATTTTGATAGTAAAGTATAATCAGAAGATTCGCCAACAATTTCAATCCAGTGTGTCCCATTGTATTCAGTAAAACAGTTCAATTTAAATATTCCGATTATTTAATAATGACTAGATTTTTCTAAGTTGTATGAGAGGATCTCAGATCCCCCAGTTTAATAGTCCAAAGTCATTTCATTCCAAGTGACTTCTAGTGTGTCTTTATCAGTGTTAAAACCTAAGGTAGGTGCGTCCATCTAAGCTGGTCTAGTAAGTATAAGTCCTCCTATTGAATTGATTCTTGAATATTCACTCCAGCCATAAATATTATAAGCTCTAGCAATACCCTAAAGTATATCACCATAAACGAAGTCATATTATTCATTCAAATAGACTAGGTCAAAGGTGCAAGTATAAGTGGTGTTCCAAGGAGCAATGGAACCATCACAATTTGTGAGATCCTCAACGTATTCATCTAAAGAGGGAATATAGAGCTTGACTTAATATTTATTAATTGCTTCGCCTCCTGATTGTGGTGGTGCCCAGCTAAGAATCATATCCAGGTTATCCTGAATTGTAGAAACAGGATCCATCACATGTGGCTTATCAGTAGTTTTAATGATGGATTAAGGTGAGAAGCCTCCATACCCATAGATATTTCTGGCTCTAACCTTAAAAGTATAATCCCTATTCGGTATCAGTCCTGGAATGGTATATGATGTCAGTTGAGCATCAATAACTTCAATAGTTGCTGAAGCTTGATTTCCATTGTCCCAATATAGCTCATAGGAAAGTATATCTGAGCTTCCAGTTTATTGACCAGCTACCAGAGCTGTCCAAGTTGCCTAAAAAATAATAAGTTGAAATATAGTTTTACCTAGATTTGATAGTCAGTTGTATCACTTCCTCTGAGAGGATAAGATGGAGCTTGAGGGATGGTTCTCACTCTAGCTCCTGAAATTATCAAAGCTGAATAAGGTCCAGTTCCTTTGCTATTGATTGCAGCAACTCTTACCTATATCAATCTATAGTATTACATTTATTTTTTATTTTTTTAATTCTGTAGTATAATTTTTCATTATATTAAGTTTTAAAAAAATTGGATTATAAATTCAATTTTTCTATAAAAAGTTAAAGTCCAAATTTATCTATTGACTCTGCAAATCAATATCACAAGATTTATATTTAATGAAATATAGGCAATGAAGTATAAAGTTAATAAAGATTATTGTAACTTAAATATATAGATTTAAAACTGCTAGAAAGTAAAATATTTATTTTTTTTCATTATAAAGGAAATATATAATTACTTTATTTCGATTATTAAGTATATAAATTATTTGAATCAAATTTATAAAAATAATTGATAATTAATTAAGCATAGTTTTTATAGAATGTGTTCCACGTGAGATTAAACTGTATTCCAGTTAGAGTTTGCATGGGAATTAAGCAAGATCTGGTGCCAACCACTGCCAAGTTTTAGCCATTGCACATTACGGGCTCAGTGTTCCAATCGCCATCAGAATCCTAGATCTGGATTGAGTAGGCGGAAATGGGGGCTCCGTTATTGGGGGGTGCTGACCACGAGACAAATACTTTGCCAGTAGTCGAGTCTATAGAGGTCTAGACAGTGGCTTAAGTTAGACCTCCAAAGTATAAGAGTATTAAATTTAATTTTAATCAAATTCCCATAATAAATGAAATTTATAAGTATAAATGATCTTTTTTATTTAAAAGGTACAATTAATCTGTAAGTTTCATATAAAATATATATTCACTTTAATCATATAATAAATTGTAACATATTTAAAAGAGTAGTAATAATAGTGTTTAAAAATATACAAGTGTATTAGTATGATTTAACATCGTTTTTATCGATGCCATATTTAATCAAAGTCTTTATTATAAAATGCTCACTCAATTAAAAATAAAAAGCAGGCTAAAAGTACTATTTAAACTAAAATGATATTTATAATAAAGACCCCTTGATCAAAATAATAATAAAATATGATAAAATAAAAATGTAATTGTAATTTTTTTAATTGATATAGGAAATATTTTCATATTGATTAAAAGTAATCTTTATCTTAAAATAATATTTTTTGTTATAATTTAAATAAGATTTTATGCATCGTTAAGCCTATTCTAACCATTTATTTAAGTAAAAATACAATAAGTTTAAGAATTAATTTCTTAATGTTTAATTCTAATAATTCATTAATTTTACAATGGGTTTTAATTATGTTATAATATTAAAATATTAGTAATAGACCTTTAATTCCACCAATACAAACGGGATTAAGCCTATATTATAATAATTAATATTTAAGCTTATATTATTATAATTTTATTTCATCCATTAATTTCATATTTCTGATCATTAAGTTAGATACCTTTTATCTATGAGTATAATTAATGAGATAATTAATAAGATAATAAACTTAAGTTGATAGATTAAATAGCTGTTAATAATATGATTTCTTAAACACTTTTTATGAATTTAACTGTTAGAAAATTAAGTAAATATTAGTAAGTAATAATTGAGTCTTTAAATGAATTTATTGAGTTTTAATCTCGCATAATCCAGTCTTAACTCAGTTTAATTAAGTATTAAGCTTCATGTTTTAATATGAGTAGTCTCATATTTGAGCAGGTGGGCCAGATGCAATTATAGTCTTTTCATCTGAGAAAGGTCCCCAACCCCATTTATTTTCTGCTCTGACTTTGAACTTGTAGGATGCTCCAGGCGTTATACCAATACCAATAATGTAGCTTAAACCTGTATATTGCGAGAATTCACCTATAACGCTACGCCAGCTATCATAACCTTAATCCCAGTACAAGTTGTAGGAAACTATGTCTGAGCCTCCTTTGTTGTCTCCTAGTACTTCATCCCATACAATTTATAATCTTTTAGTATTAGTAAGACTGCCTTCTTTTGGTAAACTCATTTTTAGAGGTTCAGTTTGAATTTGAGGTCCAGAGACTTAAGTTGAGTAGTCACTCCAACCTCTTTCATTATGTGCTCTCACTTTAACTATCACATTGGCTTGGTATGTTAAGTTAAAGGGATCTTATCTCAATCTTTGCATTGGTATCATGCATTCTCGTGCCGCAACTATTGCAGTGTCTGAACCATCACAGTAACTTGTATCCTCCGCAAATACACTTCCTATTTCAGCTGTTTTAATTAGCACTTGATAAGCATCAATTGGCAAATTGTTATTGTCTGTCACTGGCCACGTGACCTAAATGTAAATACCGTTCAGGAATAGAGATGGAGTAGGTGGTGCTTCAGGTTTCTATCCAGCAGTGACTATGAAACTTTCTGAGTAAGAACCTTCTCCGTACTTGTTCACTGCTCTTACTTAATACTCGTATTCTTCGCCTTCATTATGAGTAAATAAGGAAATTAAAAATGATTAACTTAAACAATTTTTCTTGTGTTAAAAGTGATTTTTACAATAACTGGTGTTAACTGTAGAGAAGTTCCGCCTGAAGAACCAATAGGCACCCAAATACTATTAGCCTGATCATATTCTTCAATTTCATATCTTATTATTGAAACTCCTCCAGTCTATACTCCTAAAGGTAGAGCATCCCATTTAAGAGTGATCTTCGTATTATCTGAATTATCTATATCCAATCTCAAGTCAGTCATCTGAAGTGGTTCAGTCTGAATAACAACCCCTAGAGTATTATATTGCGAGAGAGATGACCATCCGTTTAAGTTTTTAGCTTGAGCTCGGACTTGAATTAAAGTATCGTATGGCTAGCTAGTCAACTATCTTATTCTTGACATTAGAATTGTACAGTAGAGTATAGTTGGATCTTGGCCATTACAGTTTGTATTTTCTTCAACTAAATCACCATCAACAGTCAAGAACTGAATGCTATTATTAATAGAGATTTTCGCAAAGAATAATTAAAGTAAAGTTCATTTCAATTTCAACAATATATTCTGTTATAGGTTCAAAGCTATCTAAGGGAGCTGCCCAATCGATTCTAACTTTCTTTGGATCAACGGTGTCAGTGGATGTTTAAACAATCGCCATAATTGAAGGGACATCGGAAGCTTCAAATGTTTCAATATCTGAATAATCCCCATAACCATAGATGTTCTTAGCTCTCACTTTGAACTTATAATCTCTTCCTCCAGTTAATCCAGTCACTTAGAACTGTGAAGTAGTTAATGTCTCTGTCAGTTGGTATATTGTGGAACCAGTACCTGAATCCCATCTGAGGTCATACCCTGTTATTGGTGAGTTCCCAATGGTAGAATCTACAAGTGGGAATGGAATCCACTTGAGCAAATAATTTAATAAAACATAATATTGATAAAGATAATACTTGACTATCATGCTTGAAAGAGTGCGACTAACAAGCTGAACTTTAGCCATTTGATTAGGTGCTCTTCTGATTTTAGCACCAACATTATTTTCAGGAGATTTATCTTATTCTAAATATGCATTTTGAGCTGAAACCTTTACTTTGACGATTTCATCAAACTGTAAGTTATAAGTAGATGAAGTGAGAACTGTCATAGGTACTGAACATTATAGTTAAGTTAGCATATTTGCCATATTGGTACTAAACTATACTAACAATGAAATTTACTTCTTTTGCATTTATTTAATTAATAAATAGATGAAATAATAAAAATTAATCTGTTACATTTATTATTTTTTAAGTTTCATTATTTTAAATAGATTAAAGCATAAAGTCTTTTTTTTCTTTGCATTAGGTTTGAAGTATTTATTATATATTTATAATTGAGAACTCTCATATAATCAAAGTAATAAATTTTACAAAAATACAAATAAAATTGGATAAAAAACTAAATATATATTCAAAGTTATTTTAAGTTTACCACAGTAGGTTGTTTCTTTGATGTAGTTTGAATAGCCACTATTACCAATATAAACATTATAAGCAGAGATTGGATCTCCCCCATTTGAAGGTGCTATCCAACTTATTATCACATTTCCAGTTGTCTCATCATTTAATTAAATTTGTCTATAAATTTATTTTATTTCCTTTTGATTAATTTAAAATTAAAGATTTTTTAGATTCACTGTGGTTGGTGCTAGCATTACGCTTGGTTTAGTCAATAAATTATATTTTCTGAGAAAAAAACTGCATAAATAAAGTTTAAATAAAGAAGTTGCTCTATGAATTTTGTTCATATTCTTTTAAATTGATTAGTTAAGTGGCAGCTTAAACAGGGGCATAAATTGAGAAATCTCCCCAGCCATAAATGTTCCTTGCTCTTACTTAGAATCTGTAGTAGCGTCCAGATTGAACACCTGTTGTTACAGTATAGTCATTTAATGTAGAATATGGAGTCACACCTAATAAGTCATAGTACAAAAATCCACCAGTATTAGTTAAATAATTCAATTTCTCAATTTTAATTGATTGGTTAATCTTTTTTTAATGAATTTATGTTTGAAATGTTTATTTATTTCTTTATAATACCTTTATCCCATTGAAGATTATAGCTTGTGATGGGTGAACCACCATTTTTAGGTACTCCAGTAATTGTAGACCACTAGACTTTGATGTTTCTCTCATCTGTAGAAGCATCTATTCTTGAGGGTGTATACATTATTTATGGCTTATACTTTGCTGTTGTGTAAACTAAGGAAGTCTTTGTAGAAAGATCACCCCATCCTCTTGAGTTATGAGCTTTAACTTTAGCAAGTATCTTACTACCGAGTTCTAGTTATAATGAAGTTTTGGAAGTCAAATCAGACATTTTGAACACACAATCGAAAAATAAATGCATAATAATCAAATAATCCATTTGTAAATAAACCAAAGTTTAATTTGACAAATGGGAATATTACTCTTTATTTGCCTTTGAATAGTGCTCACTAACAACCAAAGGATTAGCACCATTACAAAGAGAAGGTATCTCAATGAAATCAGATGCATCATGATTTCCAATATGTATCTGATATGCATCAATATCTGCGAAATTATCACTTGGAGGAATCCATGATATTTTAACATTGTCAACTGAGTCTGATGTCTCTGGTTCCAAAGGTGTGTCTGGTTTTTATTGAGTTTTAGTGATTAAGATATTAGTTGCTGTTGCTCCATTGTCTGAATTTAAGGGGTATGGGCCTTAGCCATGGAGATTTATAGCTGCAATTCTGAATCTGTAAGTAACACCTCCAGAGAGACTCTGAACCTTGTAAGATGACACTGGTGCTGTCAGTGTGATTAAATCATCCCATTTTATATCTACTGTATTCCATTTCTAGATAAAAGTAAACTTAAAAATAAAAAAAAGCAATATGCAGGTTATAACAAAGAATTGAAAAGACAATTAATTAATTATGTGAAATTGAATTACAAATGCTTAAAAGCATTTTATGATGAATTTTTAAATAATGACAATTATTTTAAAGTCATAAGTCTATAGATTGTAATATAGGTCATTTCTTTATGGATTTTACTCCATTTTAATTTTTCATTAGTTAAGTGGATTATTTGGTTGACTGCCTATATTTAACCCATTTTTAACGTTAAGGAATACTACGACGCAAGTAATATCATCAATAACTTCATCTTCTTTTTTCCAATGAGCAACTGATTCTTTTACTAATTTATCACATGCCCCCTCTGGATTGTTTTAAAGCCAAAATGGTACTAACATTTGTACAACTTCTTCATTTTAAATAAATTCCCAAACTCCGTCAGAGGCAATGACTAGGAATTTATCGTCCTCTGTTAAGTCCATCTCGAAAAATTCTATATAAAAAAATATGAGTAAAAGTTAAATCAATAAGCTAAGAGAGAAATGTTTTTGATAATATACTTACCAGGCTCTGGGCTACAACCAACAGATGCTGCGACAAAATCTCCAATAGATCTGCTCATAGCTAGTCCAGGAACATTTTCATTCTTTAACCATACTCTTGCTGGTCCTATTGGATCTCCGTTTGGCTCCCTAAATGTATCTACTCTTCCATTGCATTGAATAATTCTTTCCTTCTCATCCTTCATATCTGGCTTATGATCTCTAGAAAGAGGAGTAGCTACCCACACTTTATTTTATTCATGTGAATTTGCCTAGGCTAAAGTTTCATTAGGTTTTAGTTAAATAGTTTTAGACTTCAAACTACCTAAAATGGCTCTTGAGTCTCCCACATTTGCACAAATTAGTTTATTTCCTGTAACCATAACTGTTACAACAGTTGATCCTGAGTAGTTACAGTCAAAGCTGCGTCTTCTGATGTCAAAACTAGTTTTCAAAAACCCCTCTGTTAGCACTGCTGTTCTCTTATTTTTATCTGAAGATACCAGGTAAGACTATTAGTTATCATTTGAATTTTAATCTTCACTTTAGTTTTCATCTTCACTTTGCAATTTTTAAGTATTTGGAGATTGACCCCTTGATTAAAGAGCATTCCTTGAACCCATCAATCCATTTGCTTTACCTGATTTAAAATAAAATATAAGAACATTAGCAACTATTTTTATGCAGGAGTTCTCTAGTTTGTCAGCTAAAGTGGTGACAACTTGTTCTTTTATGCCATGAAATCGATAAATTCAATGTTTTGAGGCAAAAATTTTTTAACATGATCACTGGCTTTATGTCCATTTATTCCATGACCATCGCAAACGCCAAAGAACCAATTATTTCTTATCGATGCGAAATTCTTAATAACAAAGTAAGTATCTTAATTAGTTTTTGAAGGTTTGTTCGGGATGTAGCCACCTCTTGTTTTGAAAGCATACTTTAGTATTGGGTCTTAAACCCCATAATCTTGCAAATTCTAGGTTAATGAATCCTATGCTTATTAGTTTTAAGTTGCAGTTTTGATAATTTTACTATGAATATCTCTTTTGCTTGAGCTCATACTTGGAGAACCTTAAATTTGCTGTAACGGCCTTAATGGCTTGTTTCCCATTTATTGAGTGTTGTATAGTTGATTGAATTGTTGGTTGGTTTAGTTGAATATATTGTTACCGGTTTACTAATGAAAAGAGGATGGCTATTGCTATTGTTAATGATACTATTGCATTTGCATTTAGTTCATCTAATAGTTCATATTTGGATTAGCCACAGTATTCGTGGTCGTAGTTGTATTTGAATTAGAGGCATTATTATTCTAGCTCAAGCTGTTGTTTTTAAAAGATTTCTTGGATGGATTAAACAAATGAGCCTGGTTAGTTTTGTAAGTGACACCACCTGATGGTTTGATATATGAATTTTTACTTCCAGCCGAGTTATAATTCTAAAGTAAGTTTGAGGATTGTGAGTTTTGAGTAAATAATTATTAGTCTTATATGATTTCAACTGGTGGCTGATTTGGGTTATACTTTTTAATATTGTAATTCGATTGTTAGGAAAGCTATTGATTCATAAGTTGTGCAGCTTATTAAGAGTTGCTTAAGTTGTTAATGAATGATCTTGGTTGCATTTATTGCCCCATAGAGTTCATTTCATTCGAGAATTAATTTCCAGTTTAATGCCATATTTAGGAGTTAGTCTAGGGTGATTGCTTTGTCCCAGATTTTATGTTTCTTCTTTATGATTTATCAGCGCTACTCCCTCCAATAATAGGCGATCTACCTGCAATTTTAGAAGAACTTTGCTTATTTCCCTTGAAATCAGGTAGTTAATTTTGATAATCGACTAAGTCTACATCAGATTCTTCATGATCAATCACTAAACCAATTTTGGACTTTCTGTTTCTGTTACTACTTTCTAAACTTTGTTGCTAAATTTGTTATCTGCCTATTTGATATTGCTAAATCATATTCTATCCAGACATTCCTAGTAACTCATTACCTCTAGAGTTATTATTGACTATTCTGTTGTTTTTGGCATTTAATTGTATATTATTGTTGATTATGTTTATATTTATGTTATTTTGTAATTTCGTGCTGCTATTAATATTGATGTTAAGATTGGGAATAGATCCATTTCCATGAAGTCCACTTGCAATTTAGGGAGTTTTTATTAACCCTTAACGCTCATTCTATATTAAGCTTTGTTAATCGAACATATTTTGCTTATTTCTATAGGTTGAACTTGACCCTATAGCAGGAGTGCTGAGACCTTAATCTCTAGATTAACGCAATAATTTATTCTCTGATTAAGAATTAAGCAATTTGTTAGGCTATTTTTAGCCAAAGATATGAGGCTAGAGTTACTATTACTGCTATTAATGCTAAGAAATCATGTTGAAGTTATTCTTTAAGTTTTAAGTGGAATTAGTAATACTCTACTGACCCAGATTTTTTAGGGATTAGGAGCCCTTAATCATGCCATTATGAGAGTCCCTCTAATTCAATAGCTAAGGACTACCCATGGCCATTTGCTAGTTATTATAATTGCCATTCATTTTGCTGTTTGCTTTTTTCATATAACTTGATTAAGCGATCGTTGATACACCAAATTCATTGTTAATTTGACTTCCAGAGAGCGCTCCTGAAGCTAGGTTTAACTCATGAGTATTAATATGTGTGTTATTTTATGTTTAAGCAGTAATACGATCTGGTGGGAAACCAACTGGAGTCCTAAAATTATTTGAACCACCTCTTCCTCCATTAAGTGGTGGACCCTAAAAAGCTTCACTTTGATCTCTAATTTTATTTTGAGCTTTTGAAGATTTTTTTATGCCTAAGCTTCCTTCTCCAATTCCAGCACCTGGATTAATGTTATATATTAATTATATAGTGAAATATGATTATTATCTTTGCTATAAATAATATTCTGAAAAATAAATTTAATGATTAATGTTAATATTGATGGTTTATGTGTCTGAACCTATCAATTGATTGTTCAATCTCTTATCAATGTGTTTAGCATTTTTTATGTTTAATGATTTGTGGCTGTTTCCTTAAATACCTAAACAGATATGTGAGTCATTTATTTCAGATGTTTAGAATTTTCAAATTTATTAATCATACGTTGCCTCACTTAAACGTTTTATGCATCTAAATATGATTATAAATTAAGATGGCAATTATAATGAACCCACTCTTAAATTACTTTAAAATTGAAAAAGTTTACCATTATTGTTTTGTATATTATTCATAGTCTATGATTATCCCAGACCAGGAGTGACACTATTTGAGAGTCCAAACCGATTTTGTGAAGTCTCAGCAATCACTTAGTGATTGGATTTGCGTATTTAACCTGTTAAATCTCCGACTAAGTTCATATTATTAGTTCCATTATTGCAATCGAATACAAGAATTATAAATTTAATGAATCTATAAAATAAGAAAAAAAAAACACAATTTTAAATTATGATTAATTAATATGAGAGGTTTGCATGATTATTAATAAAAGTAAATTAAATCAATCGTATTTATCACTAAAGTCAAATATAATTAAAGAAATCAGTAATACTTATTAATTCCGTCTTTTATATTAATTAAACTGATTTGTAAATTTAAAACATTAAATCCTCATTAATATATTTAATTGCATACCCTCCAGAGAAGTCTAGTAAAATATTAAATTACTTACTCCCTGAATAATTATTAATTAAAACATTCTTGACATTAAAAATGTTCCATTTACTTAACAATCCAAAGATCAAGCAAGAAATTGAGGAAAAAAAGAGAAAGTAAGCCGAGGAAGAGAGAGAAAAGGCAAGGAAAGCTGGCCATGGCAGGGATGATTCTTATGTAAGGACTTTAGCTTTTAATGTTTAAAATAAAATAATTTATAAATTCTATCTTTTAATGCTTGAACGAAAGCTTGATTTATATATAAGATGAAATTATCATAATCATTTTTTGAATATAGTAAGATGAATTTGCGAATAGTAGACAGCAAAATTACAATCCAAGAAGAGGCTAGAATGATCAACAAGACCATGATAATAATTTATTATTTCCCTTTATTAGTTTATTTATTTTTTTAACTTTAATTATTAAAATATTAACCATGATTAAGACTATGGAAATAACGAATAAGACGAGTTTATCTATGAGGAAGAAAACTAATATAATTAACCTTAAATGCAACAAAATTTCTAATAAAGGGGAGCTTTTCCTAGTGCAAATAATAATTACTAGGGGTAGTAACCTAAACCCACTCAATAGTAATAATAAATCGCACCAATTAAAGATCCTAACTTTTTCTAGGGGATGAAAGTTGGGTTTGGTAATAATAATACAACATCCTTTTAAGAACCATTTTCTCAGTCCTTGTAGAATAACTAATTTATGGAGTGTAATATTATCATGATATTAAATAGAAAGACCCATAAAGTTAACCTCTCTTAATTTAACGATATAAGCAGTTTTGCAGAACCTGCAAATATAGATCCACTTGTTCAAAATACTTAAAACATGGTGATTGACGAGGAATACAAGTATGGAGGCGGCTATGAAATGTAGGAGCAACCTCTACCACACCTCAAAAATATAGCTGAATTGTGTGAAGCTACTGCTAAACTTTATCATGAAAATGTCAGATCTATCAAGTAGTATTTCTTTAATTAAATAATTCCTTTTAATTATACAGATAATTGCCTAATAAATGATCTAAATAAAATTCAGTTTATATTTTATCCTTTAATAAGCGAAGCTATATGTTAACTTGAATGAAAAATTCCGTCATCGCCTCTACCAATATCTTGAGAATAAAAATAACGACGTAGATTAAGATTCAAGGCTTGATGTTTCCCAAACATCTTAATATCGAAGCGGCATGAGAAGATAGAGATAAGGTCAAGATATCACACATCTCGAGGCTTTATTCAACCCTCAAAAGCGATCAAGGTACAGTTACAATCAATATAGTCATATGCAAGCATAAAACAAGGATTTCTAGAATGTGAATCAATCTATGGGCAATCTCTAAAATCCAAACGAGAGCAGAGGAGATGTGTAAAGAGAACAAAATTCTTTTAATTAAGGGAGGGGAGGCTAAAGTTATTACAGAGGTGGAAATTAAAGTCAGCGAGGAGGCTTCTAAAAGCCTAGAGGAGGTGGATATCATGATAGAAGCTCAAATCCATAGCATTAGTAAAGAAATTATGACAAAGAATCAGAGATGAGCTACTAGAGAGGTCCCAATGACAAAAGTCACAATTAAAGTGGTTATTAGAGCAATTACAGAGGAAGAGGAAATTAAGGTGGTTAAAACTACAGAGGTGGTAGAAGCAGAGGTGGAGATAATTACTAATAAAACTAGAATTAAAGTTACAGTTCTGGTTAGGGCAGAGGCAGAGGAAACAGAGACTATGACAATCAGAAATTCCCCAATTAATCATACAGAGAGGAGAGATAATTTAACGAAAAGTAGGAAGATGATGGTTGGTCTGTGACTTAGAATTAATAGAGAGGTTTTGGGGGCAACAATTAATCACAGAATCAAAGTTATAACTAGTTAATATGGAATATTATTAATTTTACATTAATTATACAGATCTGATAACAATAGATAAAATTAATAGCAACCAAGAGGCAGAGGAAGAGGTATAAATTGAATATTCTAATAATTACTAAGAAATAAGAATCTTGTTATTTTGTTTTAATCTTTATAAGCTAAAATTCATGCATAATTTTTATTTTGGCTTGTGCTTATTTCAATACTAAAATATTTTATTTGGGTATATAAACATTTTTATTTCAAAATAATTGCACATTTTAATGTAAATGAACTTAATTGACATATAAATTAAAATATATATAAATAATAACTAATATAGATTTGACACATTTTAAATGTACTAAGATGTTTGGAGCGAAAACAATATCTAAATAAAATAATATTTATTTTTTAGAAAAAATGTTTACAATCTGCAAAATAACAGTAAATTCTTTAGTATTAAAATTATTAATATGCCTTAAATAATAGTCATTCCTAAATATTTTTGGTACAAGAGAAATAGAGTTAGAAGGTATTCCAAAACCAAGTGAGTTTTAAGCCAACACTCTCAAAGAATAGGGAGTACCAGCTGTCAATCCAGTGACAGTTCCAAACAAAGTAGTAATTGCAGTCGTTGCATCACTCACTAAAATCTTTCATTATTTAATAAACAATTCAACTTCTATCACACACAATATTTAAGTATCTGATTAATTTTAAACTCCAAATGAGTCCATTGAATGTTTGAATCTTATAATTGATAATTGATAAACATCCATTATCTACTGGGGCATCCCACTTGATTGATATAGATGTTTTAGCAAACGTAGTTTTATCGCTCTATCTGAGATTTGTTGGCTGTAGTGGTTGATCCTGTGCAGTAATGATATAGGAATCTCCAGTAATAGGTGTTTCAGATTGTTTGTAGTAAAATGAAGTTGCTGGAATTAGCTACTTAGTTTAAGTTGTACTTTGCCAAAAGAGTGAAATTGAAGCGATTCCAGTTGTTTCGTAATATTATGGAGCAATTTATATCAATGAAATTTTTATAAAAATGGTTATGGTAATATCAAATATAAGATAGTAATACAGGATTCTAATAGGTACTAGTTTGCCTACTGTAAGACTGATTGTAGCAGATGTTACTAGTTAGGTGTTAGTATCGCTTGTTGAATCAATAAGACTATCAATAATCATCACATCATTCAAAACCCCAAAACCCCTTAATGAGGTTTATAAGTGCTTTGATTTGTAGGGAATTTGTTAGGGGTTGGGGTTATTAATTAAATGCGAGACAAAAATAGCAAGCTTTTGGGGTCTATTTATGATGAAGAGTATATAGATTTAGTGTTTAAACTGCGCTATGGATGTGATATATACAGTGAATAAATCAAACCAGTACTAAATTATAAGTCTATTGCGATACTCTTAAAGCGAAGTCCGTCAACTGTGCGCTCCCACTGTCTTATAGCACTATCATTAAAGCAATAGTAGCTAAATTCTAAGCCTAAGAGGTAGTAAAAGTTTCTATAGAAGCATATTGATTATCTTATTAATGAGAGAACTTTGAAGTATTGGGCTCACTTCTCTTTAGACCAACGAGCTACTATGTTTCATCGCCAATTCCCTGAGTTGAAGATCTCTGCTCAGTCTATAGCTAACATCTATAAACGAAATGGTATCTCTTACAAAGGTGTGAATCGTATCAAGAGAGTGATTGATTTCACTCTGCCATTTTACAACAACAACTTAAATTATATTTATAATTAAATGCAGAGAGCCTAATAGAATAATATTAAGTTTATACATGCTGACGAGGCTGTGTTTACCTTCAACACTTTCATCTAGAAGTCTTGGTATAAGAGCCATAGTAATATAGAAGTATATGACTAGAAAGTCAAGGTATAAACGATGGCAATTCTTGGAGGAATTAGTGAGGATACTGGTTTAGAAACCTATGTTATTCATCCTCGCTCAATTAAGACAGAGCAATATATTAAGTTCTTAGAACAGTTGAGAGAGAAGTACCCTGAATAAGAGATTATACTGTTTGTTGATAATCTTTCTGTCCATAAGACTAAAGAAACAAGGAAGAGTTATGAACAACTTAGAATAACGCCAGTGTTCAACGTACCTTACAGTCCATAGTTTAATGGAATTGAGTTCTACTGGGGTATATTAAAAGGTCATTACAAGAAACTGCTGCTCTACCACTTGATGCATGACCTACCTATCGATACAGTAGACTTTATTAAAAGCTCAGCGAAGAGAGTAGATAATTTATTGGCTTAAAAGTGTGCTAAAGAAGGGAGAGTGAATGTATATAAATAGGTTTTGTAGTTAAGTTAATGAATATTTAAGTCACATTTAAAATTCTTTAGATGGAGCTGGCTTCTCTTTCTTTTCTTCTACTTCTTGCTTCCCTCCTCCTAAGTTTCTTCTCTTGCTGCCAGCTCCAGCATCTATGTTCATTGACTCTGGAGGCTAAATATTAGATTAAAGTCTCTTACTAACTTCATACTTTGTGTGCGACTTTCGCTCTCTGTGAAGCTTGCTCTATTCCTTCATCAAGAAGATGCCAGTACCAGATTTTTCTAAAGAGTTAAGCTACAAATCTTACTTGAAATATAAGGGTGCTTCTGCAGCTCTGATAGCCAGCTCTCACTTATCTTGATCCCTTGTCTGTCCTTATCTTCTGAAGAGATGCTGTACCTTTTCTTATGAGATTCTTGAATAATTTCTTTCAAGTAATCACCTTTAATTGTTGCAAGTATGCCAAAGAAATAGTTTCTTTCAGGCAGTTTATTTGACAACTGTTTCTTAGTAGGCAGGTACAGCGAAACCTCTGGGTCGTTCATAGCATCATCATATAAGTTAGTCACTGAGATTTCTGGATAGTTTGGAATCTCTGCAAACTTTACATCTTAAGTTTTCAATGCTTTCTTCTCTTCGCAGAGTATCGCCCTTAGAAATGAAATTTTGGTACCTTCCATCGTTGGCAAGAACAAACCAACTACATAATCAAGATGAGTTACTATGAGTTCATTACCTTGCTGCACCAGGTAGCGGTGCAAATCCTCCTTGCTTCTAAATCTCTGAATCAATTCTTGTGCTTGCACTCTTTTCATTACATCATTCATTGTCCATCTTGTTTACAGATCTAAGAAATGATATTCAAATTTAAGTTTATTGATTTCAATTATTTACCTCTGTAAAACTTACTATTAAATATGGGCATCCTATAGGAGGTCAACCTCTTAGTAGGATATGGAGAAGGTTTTGAGAACTGGTTTCAAACTTGAGAGATTGATATCAATTTCTTCTGTTATAGTTCCATATTTTTGATTTAAATTGGTACGTACTTAATTAGGAGCAGCTCCTAAAATGCTAGTACTTAATTTGGAGCATTAATTAATGCTAGTACTTAATTAGGAGCACCCTAATTTAATCATAAAATCACAAAATACCTCCTAAAGCAGTACGTACTTAATTAGGTGCACCTCCTAAATCGGTACGTACTATAATCAACTCATTATTGAAAGTAAAAATGGTTACCTCCTCACCCATATGTAGAGCTGGATCGTCTCTTAACACTCATAATTCTTTTCTAATACTCTAAGAACTTCCCTTGAAACTTGTAGGCTTGCAAACTCTCATATAAGCTCTCAGTTATAGAGGCAGTTTTATAATTTTAAATTCAAATTTAAATATGAGCGCTAACATTTTAAGAAAAACAACAGCACTTCCATCTAACTAAATGAGACTTACCTTTGGGAGCAATAAAAAGTGTGATACTGCGAGATGAATTCTCATAAAGAACTACCAGAGCTATCACTTGATGTCTCTGTTATTAAAATAGAAATTAATAATAGAAAATAAATGGCAAACAAGTGTGTGGGAGACAGAGAGGAGGAGAAAGGTATTAATGAAATTCCTATACAAACTGAAGAAATAGAAGTATACTTTTGTGAGCTGTGTGAGAGAGATTTTGCTCATAAATCTAGCTGGTACAGGTATATGAAGGTTCATAAGGAAGCTAAGCCTACTGTATACTTAAAGCATGACAAAGTTATGGAAAGTATGATTGCTTTGAGTGCCATAAGCAGTACTCTCACACAAGAGACTTAAAGAAGCATCTTTTAAAAGCCCACAAGAAAGAAATAGAAGTTGAAGATTAAGACACTCAACTGGAGTTGCTCAACAAAGAAAAGCAAGGGAGCCTCTTTAAGTTGCTGAGCTTTAACAGTCAAGCGAATCAGAGTATGTGAGGATTGCACGCAACCTCTTAGCATCAGAGGTCACTAAAATCATGATTAAAATATAATACAAGAAAATTCCAGTACTTGCATAGATTGATTTAGATACTTCTCTCTAAAGCTACCTAATTCTAGAGGACTCCTATGACAATAAAGTTATTAAGGATTATCAGTATGCTTACAAGTTATATCCTTTCAACTATCTCCTTAGTGATGATAAATATTAAATGGAGTTTACTAATGAGTATTAAGTACTCACTCAGGCTAAGTTTAAAGAGTGGCAAATACTTAATAAAGCTAGATGCTGTTCTCCTAGCCAAAGATTCTGTAGCTTTCAGACTACCACTCTTTGAAATGACACTCAGAGATTTCATAACTGATCAAAGAAATCATAGATAGCTTGCATTAATATCAAGTTAAGCTATACAAGGTATCAAAGAGCTTCATAAGTTAGGCTTTGTTTACAGAGATCTCAAGCCTGAGAATATAATGTTGAACTTTTCACCAGTAACAGTAAGAATTATTGATTTCAACAGAGCCTTAAGAGTGGAAGTATCAAGGCTTGGAAGTGTAATGGAACTCCAGGCTATTATCCAGAAAGAGAAGACTGGAGAGATGGAGACTTATAGTGGGATGTGTGGGCTTTAGCAGCAATTATAATAGAGTTCGATATGCCTCGCAATGAATACTACTCTACAAGATGCGAGAAGGATGCTAAACAAAGAATTAGGCAATTTATTGACAAAACAAGAGTATCTCAATCAATGAAACAAATGGAGAGTCAATATTAATTAAACCAAACTCAAGATCCGACATATCAATAGAGCAGATAGAGTTGTGGTTAAGTAAGATAAACTTCAGACCTCTCGCACATGTTCCAAAAGTGCATTTTGAGTGATTAAATTAAATACATTTACTATATTTTTCACATTAAAACCTATTAATAACCCCAACCCCTAACAAATTCCCTACAAATCAAAGCACTTATAAACCTCATTAAGGGGTTTTGGGGTTTTGATTCACATATACTCTTATTCCATCGTTAGACTCAGAAAAGAATGTGTATGTCTCTGAATAAATATTTACAGTAATATTTATCATGAAGTAAAAGAACTCCTCTTTAAATAAAATTTATAGAATAGCCAGGTAATATAAAGCCATTCCACTCAATACTAACATAATCCTAAGCAACATTGGGTATAATATCTCCAGTTCCCCAATTCATGTTAATCTAAGAATCAACTTTAGTCAAATATGGACTTCCTGAGAACCATTTGTTTGTGTAATATTTACCTTGTAGTCCCCCTTGAAGTAAGTAATAAGCTGAATAACTGTACAATCCACATCTGGAGGAAGAGACGCCGCTTGGAATAGTGAAAGTCAAGTCATACTTACCAAGTGCTAAAGTATTGACTGCAGCTGTGAAGTAAAGATTACTGGGGTTTGCATTTGAAGTCTGCTGTGTCACTCCAGTTATCACAACAAGAATGGTTTGTAAAACTTTTACTGGGTTTAGATATGTATCAAACACTTGCATACTGTAGGTTTTAGCTACATCAATTTCAACTGGGGAAGTAGCTGTTAAAGTAGATTTTGTGGGATTAGGAATGTTAGCAACAACTGTCAAAGTACTTGTCTTAGTATTAGCTGTATCTCCGTTCACTACGACTGAAATTGTGTAAGTGATAGAGGCATCTGAGATTTAGTACTGCACTATATAGGTTCCATCAGCCTAGTCAAAAACTTCTATATTAGTAATTGCTCCGATTGTTACTTTTACTTAGTCTCCTCCACTAGTCCTTTGGTTATTTCCTGAATCGAAGAGAGCTACTGTGAATCTAGTTGATACTCCAGCAACTGTATTTGAGATTTTAAAATATTTAACATTAAAATATCATTTTGATTCCAGTGCCAGATAAAGTGGTCTTTGATGGGTCAGTAGTTGATACTATGCATGAAATTTAAAATGGAGATGTGGAAAGTGGATAGAGAGATCCTACTCCATTGGGTTATACTCTTATAGTCATTGTATATTTTCCTGCCTTAGTTAGAGTGTATTTGATTTGATATTCACCATTATTACTTTGATAAAATTTAACATAAGTTTATTAAGAATATAACAAACTTTTAATCCTTTTAATAGCAACAGCTGTAACAGTAACAGTTGAAGTAGTAGCATCAGCCTATGATGTAACTATGACTTCAAATACATCACTCTAATGAATCTGTTTATTGCCAAATTTATCTCTAGCATATACTGTCAACACCTCTTAAATGCCAACTAATGCTATTTGATAATCAGTGTTGATGAGTGTAGTCATTGTGGAATTAGTGATGTCAGGGCTCACACTAAATAAGTAAGGAGTTGTGCCACTGTTCAAGCGATTGAAGAGATATTGCTATGGAATGACTTGGTAGTCACGAGTGTCACTCTCCCAATGCAGAACTAACTTAGTAGGTCCCATCTTTACAGCGTATCTTATGACTAGGTCTGTGTAGTTGTTCTTGGTAAAATCGATATCTGTATACATCTACAATTAAAAGAATGACAAATTAATTTAGATACCATATTCTATAAATAATTATAGTCTGAACCTTTCCCATTGAAATCATTTTAAATTACTAGGGTGTTGTTTAAGTACACTTGAACGAATGAGTTGTTATAAGTATCAATATTTTGAAATAAAAATATAAGCTAACATATCCATCAACTAATATGAATAATTTTAATTGCATAATAGATAATCTGTAAGTTTCAGTAGAAGGCGCTCTGATATATCCTCGCCAAATAACACTGAAATATTAAGCAGGGTATGTGACACTAGTGAGCATAGCTGAGTAATTTAAGTTGAAGTTTATCTGTGACTTTTTATTATTTAATCAATATATTCTTTGTTAAATATTCTCTTAAATGATTTTGGGAATTATAATCAGGTGAGTTGATTAATTTATATGAAAAATAAATCTGTGAATCAATTTGAGTGTAGTAAGCAGTTGAATGATCGTACAAACTTAGCGAATTTACTGGTGAATTAAAATCAACAGTGCGATAGTAAACTGCTCGTAGACCACCCTATTGAATAAGGCGAATGATAGATGAGTATGATCCTGCCTATGTTAGCATAAATGAAGCTTCATAAACTCTTGTCAATTATTTAAATTAAATAGATTTATAGTCTCATCCAAGTTTACAAGGAGAAAGCATAAGTGGTATTTGCATTAACATCAGTGGATGTTGCTAGATTTCTAATTTGAAATTGGAAATAGTCATAAGTATTGACAACTACATTTGAGAAGATATCTTTAGCTTGAATTCTATATGTGTTGGTAAAGCCAGCGAATACAGGTGTAAACAGAGTTGTGAGCTAACTGTATCTGGCTTGGACTAATCCCACGTTCACTATTAAATTTGTGTAAGGAGAGCCTTTGATATCTACACCTCCAAATTTAATATTCATGGTATAGGTATCTGAAGTTTAGAGTTAGTAATTGACAAGGTAAGTTCCATTGTTTTAAGCGGTAGTAGAGATAGTCACTGGGGTGGTATGGACTGCACCTGTAAGAGTTACTATGAAACTATCAGATGTAGAGCTTGCTCTTAAATTTCCATATTGATCCCTGGCTTCGATCAAGAATTTCAAATAGTCACCTGTGGTAAAGTTCTTGCTAGTTAAAGTATGAGTTGATTGTAAAGCAATTGTTGTGGATGCTGAACTCACAGTAAGTGTATAGGGCGACTTATCAACGTGAAGACCGTTGAACATCAAGTAAAGCTTTGAGGTTCCTGATTTTGTTGGAGTAAAAGAAATAGTGAAGACTCCTGCTCCTAATCCGCTATCAACGATAGTTCCAGTGGCCAATACATTTAAATTTAGATTTCTAAATAACATAAAAAACTATCTCTCTCTATATATTTAAATATATTTGATTGTTGGCATCATCTCTGATTTATAGAACATAATCAGTTATAGCAGTCGCAAGGAGTGTTTTAATGTTATTAGAATAAAAGTCTCTCCCTTAAATTGAGAAAGTACTAGCAGTACCTGCAGTCATAGTTGTAACTAAACTACTAGTCAAACAATTAGGTGCGTAAATGTCACTTGGGGTTATTGTGTATGTGTTTGTATTATTTAAATAAAATAAATTCAATCTATAAACCAAAACCTATAATCTTCTCTTAACTAGTCAATATAATAATTAAGACAGCAATATAAGGTGAATTAATGACATTTACTTCATTAATCTTAATGGAAAGTGTGAATTTACCTGCTCTGTAAATTGTAATTTAGGCTGCATAAGTGCCATCTCTGTTATCTTAAGCAATACCAGATATGTCTTTGCCATAGATTATTTACCAATTAGTCAGATCAGCTAAACTCAATGGAGAAGAGTATTCACTTAAAATTTGGTAAATTTAATACTTTTATAGTTTAATGCAATTTATTTTTAATTTTGTTGATTGAGTGTTATCAATATATGTGGCAATAATAGTTATGTTGGTGTCATTATAGGTTTGCTTTTGCAAATTAGAATACATATCAAGAGTAGTAATGGTAAAGAATTTAGTCACACCTGCAATTGAAGTGATTGGTGCAACTCCAAGTGATGTGGATGATTTAGTAGCATCGATCTCTCCTGGAGAGACAGTGACTGTCCAAGGAGAGTCCTTGATCTTTTCACCAAGTAGGGTAATTGAGAGAGTATATGTTCCTGATAAATATGGAACGTATTGAGCTAAGTACAATCCATTCGATTGATAAATTCCTGTTACGTAGAATTCTCCAGTTATCAAACCATTTGGACCTGCGAAGTAGAGCTGATAGTTATAATAAACTATATTAAAATCTGTAATATAGTAATTGACTATATCTAGCTTGTTGTCAATAATGTCACCAACTGAATTTCTAGATTGAAGGTAAACATAAGAAAGTTTTCCAGCTATAGCAGTTGATAGTCCATCTCCTGTTGCAGTACATTTATCAGCAATAGATGGTCCAAAATTGATCACAATATTATATGGACTACTGCCAACTCGACGAGGATAGAAAATATACTCTGGAGATATAATCTATCTTGGAATAGAGAGTGAGGTCCAAGAAAGACTGATGTAGGCTTGCTCTTAATATTCCTTGTATTCTATCATGATATCGTAGTACTAACCAGCTACTAAACTCTGAGTGGTTGTTACATCATCACAGCATTAATCCCATCTGTCTATCACAAGAGTGCCATCAAAGTAAACTAATTTAGGCAACTTAAATAATGACAAAATCTCTACAGCATTTGATGAGATTTTACTTTATTTATTGAAATGAGATAAGATTTAATAATTTTAGATAGAGTTTAGAGTCTGACACCATCGTCAGTATGAATAATGAAAGTGAACTCTTCAGTAGCTGGAGCTAGAATTTTACCAAACCATCTGATACTCACGAAATCAGCTACATCATTAGTTACAAGACCTAGTCCCCAATCAAAGTTTATTTCATTGTCTATTCTTGTTATGGCTGGTATTCCGTCAAGGAATTTAATTATAGAGTATTTTTTAAGATTATGATAAGTTTATACTCATTTATTTACTTCATTTTTAGTTAATTTTTGGTGAATGCATTATTGAAATACTCAGCGTAGAATCCTCCCTGATTGAGAACATACACATCAACAGTTGCAACACCATCTCTCCTGACTTAATAGGTGACTGTGTAGCTGCCAGTGCCGCTGTCTGTCATTAATTTCATCAAGGGTGGTTTTAGAATGTTCGATGAGGCTGAAGTTTCCTGGCAGTAAAAGTTGCTATTCAACTGGCATCTGTCCATCACGTGAATGTAAAATAAGTCTCCGCCTGTAGTTCTGGCTACTCCTGTTTCATCGTAGGCCACGACATTTACAACCGCATCTACATTGGCAGCTATGGTGGAGATTCCAATGCCAGATATTTGTGAAGAAGTCAAACTGACTTTCTTTGGTAGAACTACAGTAAGCGCTACAGAATCAGAGCTCTGGCCTACCCAGTTAAATGCTCGAACGACGAAGTTGTAGGTTCCAGCGACTAGAACTGCATTATTAAATAGAGTGACATAGACCTGCTTAGTTGCGGGGTCTTCTTTCCCATCGTAGACCAAAGTGTAAGTGGCTGAAGCTTATAGCTTCATGTACAATCATTAAAATATCAATATATAGTGAAAATAAAATAACATAAATGCTTAAAATATTTTGTCTTAAGAAATCTTTGAATCTCATATTTTCATAATATATGTTATTAAATAGAGTAAATCATCTATTTATCTATATTAATTAAACAAATTATAATTTTAATTATATTAATTATTTTATTTAAAAGCATAAATTAAATCTGAAATCCATTGATATATTGGAATTAATGCTTATATATAATTATAAAAATATATTTATCAATCATTTATCTTACAATTTTTAATAGTGAATTGATAGCCAAGAATGGGACTGCCGCCATCAGACGAAGGAGGAAGCCACTCAACAATAATAATATCCTGTTTTGCAATGACCGCCAGTGGGGCAGCAGGAGCTACAGGAAAGTTTGCGCAGACCAGCGTCACAGGCACGCTCCAATCAAAACCCCAAAACCCCTGAAGTTGTTTGATTGAGTTTTTTATTTATGAAAGTAGACTATTAACGCATGCTTTATTAGGGTTTTAATAGGGTTTATGTAGGGGTTTATGGTTTAAATATCAGTAATTAAGTGAGAATATGCGAGGTTTGGGATGAGTTTATGACAGTGAATATATAGATTTATTGTTTAAGTTGCGTTTTGGATGTAATGATTATAGTTATCAGCTCAGACCTATTCTAAATTACACATCTATTGCAAGACTGCTCCATAAATCTCTTGGTACTGTTAGGTCACACTGTCTATTAGCATTGAATTTAAAGAGATAGCATCTTAATTTAAGCCTAAAAGACCTTTAAAATTCTAGTAGCATCATATCGATTATCTTTTTAATTATAAGACTCTAAAATGCTGGGCTCATTTCTCTCTGGCCTAGAGGGCTGTGAGTTTCATCGCCAATTTCCTGAGCTACACATCTCTGCATAATCCATAGCTAATATCTATAAAAAGAATGGTATATCTTATAAGACAGTCAACCGCATTAAGAGAGTGATCGACTTTAATGTTCCATTTTATAAGGATAATTTAAATTATATATTCTATTAAATGCAGAGTGCTTAAGAGCATAATATAAAGTTCATACATGCTGATGAGGCAGTATTCACGTTTAATACCTTCATATCGAGGTCTTGGTATAAGAGGTACAGCAACATAGAGTTTATGATCAAAAGGTTAAGGTATAAACTCATGCAATCCTTGGTGGAATCAGTGAAGATAGTGGGCTTGAGACTTATGTTATCCACCCTAGCTCTATTAAGACTGAATAATATATTAAATTTTTGCAATAGCTAAGAGATAAGTATGCTGAATAAGATATTATCCTGTTTGTTGATAACTTATCAGTTCATAAAACTAAAGACTCAAGGAGAGAATATGAAAG
>ARYC01000189.1:0-36681 GCA_000711775.1 Oxytricha trifallax | reverse complement strand
GACTTGACTCTAGAAGGAATAATGTAGATCAAAACGTAAGCTACATGTTCCATCCTACTCATAATTCATGAAAAAAATCACTCAGAGAGATATTTCATTTTTAGTGAAAGTCAAAAAATATTTATACGAATTCGTGTATTTTAACGATAAAAATGAGTATGAAACTCCTGATGAAAGACTCAAAGAAGATAAAATGTAGATCTTGATTAAATGCACAAAAAACTTATTTAGACCAAGTCCTCAAGTAATTTGGTTGAAGAGATAAGAAAGGAAGAAGTTTGGGGCAGAGAAATATTTAAAATCGATTTAACTCGATGGGGTAAAATTTTTTGTGAATACTACAAGAATGAAAGTTAGTCGTTAAATTTTTCTCTACATCTTATACTTTTAAAATTTTTTCATAGCTATTTTGTATAGAGAGATATTAATTTATCAGGAGTTAAAAATTTTAAAAGTTAAATTTAATGGGTCTACAGTTAAGATATGATAAATCTAATTTGATTTATCGATGAGTCAAATTATTGGCTGTTAAAATGTATCAAATACAAATCAATATCAGTTAAAACGATACTATAAAATCAAAAAATACTAAAATTCCATATTTAATTTAATTTTTAATTTTATTTTTGTAATTTCCCATTTTAAATCTATTTTGATAATAGTAAAATATAATATTTATTTTGAATATTAAATAGTAAATATATTTTTATAAAATATAATTGTAAATTTTAATTTTAATATTTTAAGAATACATTCGATTTGGGAAAATGAATTAAAATTAAATTAATTAAATATTAAAAACATGGCATTTATCAAATCTTAAGTGACTCAAAATTTAAATATAAACGGATTCTACGGTAGATTCCTCATTTTTAGCTGGACTTTACTATTAGAAATATTCCTGAATCATCCCAAGAAGAGAGATATTTTGAATTTTAGCTTTCTCCTAAAATTAGTAAAAAGGATTTTTCTTGCTTGGACGATGAGATAAATTCATTATAGCAATAAAAACCACCGTATCATTTTTAAATCGCTATCCATAGAGTATAAATTTGTCAGAGTTTGGAGACATTGAAAAAAAAACAAACATAAATGAAGGTAATTGACAATTAATTAATTATAAATTTAATTCGTTTTTCCAAATCGAATGTATTCCTGCAATAATACTAAATAATATTGATTTGATTTAAAGATTTTACTTAATATTTAATAACCAATTTAAAATTTTCATAGATTTCATTTAAAAGGACAGGAAATGCTTCATAAACTCTGTATTAGACTAAAAAATTAGAAATTTAGTAAGCTTGTATTATTTAATAAAAAAAATATCCATTAATATTCATGTCCTAGTTATGACACACTCTATATTATTAAAAAAAATTACTTGGATTCATTTTAAAGAAGTTTTATTTGATATCTTCTAAAATAGGCAAAGTTTTTTATTTTAATAAAATTTATTATGGTTTTCTAATTCTAAGAAAAAGAAGTAACTTGATCGTTAATGTCTATTTTAATAAAACTTTAAGAGTTTAATTTTGTATAATTACCGTGAAATTATTTTTAAATTAATTAAAGTCAATTTAATGACAATATTTTGGAAAATTACATGATTCGTATTTTAGAAATATATTCAATATTAAGGTAATTAAAAGCCAGCTGACTTACATTAGAAAACAAAAAAGTAAGAACCCAAAAGTTGAAAGTAAATGTAGGTGATATTATAAATATATTTATTTAGACAACAATTAAGTATCAGACATTCAGTCTTTAATTGGTTTAAGAGATCAAATGCGTGCTAGATGAGTTAAAATGGTGGTACTAATAAAGATATAGTATTCTGCAGTAATATTAGAGGAGATTAAGTTGTCGATTACAGAGGACATATATTAGGTGATAACTGATAGGTCTTAGTTCTGGTGTGGGGCTAAATCAATTTTTGAGTTGAAGATCCGTATAATTAGAGTGGGATGCATTCAACGCTAACTGCAAGCAATGAAATAAATACTTCTAATGTCTATTGTCTGAAATTTTGACCTCTTGCAGTTTCATAGGTTGACATTGCATCCTCCCTGATATGACTTATGTTTTTTGCTGACGTTTTTTAACTTTGCACTAGTTTGACCCATTTAATAGTTACAGCATACTTGAGTACATTACAGTAACTATATAATTTCTATTTAAAACTTTAAACATTATTTATCTAATTAATTAGTATTCTATTGAAATTATTACGATTTAATTACTAATAAAATTTTATTATTGAATGTTTATAAATTATCAAGTAGTTTTTGCAGGCGAGTTTCCGACTCAAACTTATTCAACTTGTGAGGAACTAGGATATTTCGATAGCCCTTTTAAATCTAATAGTGCACCTAATGTCCAGTATTACCAATCAGCCATTTTCAAAAATGGACGTTATTTACCTTTTCCTATATTTATTTATTAATTAGAATATGTTATTATATTACTATTATTTGCAAAAGGTTTACTCATCCTCTGAAAGTTCAAATATATAAAATCATCCACCAAGACATGCATGAAGGCGTTGACTAGAAATTTAATTTGGAGATTCAATAGTCGCATTGCATAACACTGATATTTTCTGGTGTGGATCTAGAAATTTCCAAATTAGGTAAAACGCTCAATCAACTCAGAATCAGGTTTGCCATCCTTACTTGTATAGAAAAAAAGGTCCTTTATAGCACACCTACAAATTGTAATTAATTTAAGCAATGATGCAGAAAAACATCTAACTTTAGGACCAAAAGTCCAAGCTCTGGAGCAAATCTTAAAGTAATTCAAATGATCCTCCATACTTTAGACTCGAGAAAGTGAGTATCTTTGATATCTTTGTATGCGATATCACAATGTAGCTAGACCCTGGATATTCAACTAAGGTAATTGAGATAGCAATGTTTAGTGTTATGAACATCAGGAACGATAGCCAGATTAAATCTTCGAATGAATTTTATGAGGGTGTTGCAGAATCTTTTTCCGAAAGAGTTTGACTTAAGGAGCAACAGACAAGTAGATAAAATACTTTCACTTTATGTAACAAAGCTGAGTCTAGATCAGTTAATATAATTTCATATTAGATACTCCTAGAAGTGATTGAGATACAAATGATATCACTTCTAAAACAGAAAATGTATGAGTAATAGTTATCTGCAGTGTCGTCATCATTAGTATCAGTGATTCAAAGCCAGTGCAATCTCCTGTGATTTTCCTAGAGTTAATGTATTGGCTAAATTAGTAATCTTGCTTGGTATTTATGATTAAATCCATTTCTGAAATTAGCTCTCTTATCTTCAACATGTCATGAGTAAATATAGTGTTAGGTATCAGACATAGCGCATTTTCCTTTCCGCTTCTTGTGCTTTCATCCTCCTTCTTTAATCTTATTAGTGATTATTTAAAGATGATAAACTAATTGCTCTTTTCTTTAATTTACAACTAATTCACGCTAATTTAACAAAGTTATTTAATGTTATTTATAGATTTAAGAATTTTCTAATAAAAAGACTTTTTAATCTATCAAAATCAATTACTATTCACACCCACAACAACTAATTGAAAGGAATAATGTTTGGTTATATCACAATTATTATTAATTTAATATATATATAATTTTAAACATTGAAATTGTTAATTCTTAACTACTAAATATGATATTTTAATAAAAAGTTGGTAACTTGTTTAAATTAATTAATTTCCTCCATATGTAATTTTACAATGACGTTTTATAATATTTGAAGCTTAATTAGATACTTAAAATATAAATAATAAAATTTATTAAATATTAAGAATATGAAAACGAATAAAATAAAGTGAGTATATGTTATTAATAAGTATGTTACATCGTCAATCCAAAAGCAAAATGTATAGAGTAGCAAATTAGAATTATTAGGAACTTCTTGCATGTGATGATTCTTTATCTTATAAATGAAAAATTCTAATGTTATATTCGTGTTAATAATTCACATAAAAAAAATAAATTCTATTTAATTATTGGGCAAATGAGCTTGAAATCAGTTAATTAATATATAAATAACATGTTTAAGAAATAACTAATATATTTTCATAGATAAAAATTAAAAATATTCTTTATATCTTAATAGTTCGATTATGTGATTTAAATAAATTATATAATTTTTACTCGACAATTAAATGTCATGGAAATTATCATTTAATTTAAAATAAGATTATACCAGCATACTGCCTTGCCATATTTATATCATAAATAGTAATCATTGTAATGAATATACTTCAATCTCTAATACTTTGAAATACTATTATCCAGCTAAATATGATTTAGCTTCATCTGATCCTTTCTTATATCCAGTAGGTGGTTCATAAGTCCATCCTAAACTACTCCAAGTTTTACTATTCTTATCACAATCATCATCAATACTAATATCTATACCAAATACACACATCCTATTCTTATGATGTAGAACTGCTTTATCTTAATTTCTATATTGTTTATGGATGGATCTCTTACTCAAACTAAACACAAATGCAGTGGGGTCTCTATAATATTAATGGTTAGATGTCCATGGAATAGATGTAAAAATGTATAATCATTAAATTAAATTATGTTTTTTATATATTTATAATATATTATATAATAATATATTAATAAATAATAAATTATATTTTTTATTTTGTTCATAATTCTTTTTAGTTTATAGAATTTAAAATAAATAGTATGTGAATATGTTTTTCTTTTCAGTCTCTAATTAAAGGAATGTTTTAGTTTGGTAAATTCATTCTGCAAAATTGATTATATCTCTGTTTATTTTTAATTAATAATTCGATCTAAGAAGGTAATTATGTAAAGTCTTTTCATATATTAATTAAGCTTATTTTACAAATCCTAAACAAATAATTATGATTTATAATAAGTAATTTAAAAACTTAATATAGTAATACGAATACTTAAAGATCAAACGCAGGTGGAGTCAGAGCACTCATTAAAAAAATGTAAGTTACAAAAAGCATATCACTAATTTTTTATAAAGTGGTCATACCTGGTAAGACCACAGGTGCATCTGGACTGGTGCTTCGAACTACCGAAGACAGAGGGGACTTAAATGATGAAAATGATGATAACCAAGAAGATGACGATGAAGATGAGGAATAATTGCACTAATCAGAGAGATTTCTATTTTTGATTTTGATTATAAGTTTTAGTATTAATGTTATTAGAATAATTAATTAATTAAAGTTTCGTATTATATATCATATATTACTATATTTAAATTATCTAATAAATAATAATTTATTATTAATTTTATAGATGTGAAACCTCCAAATACTAAACCATATTCGCTTTGTATAAAAGTCACAGTAGGTTACTTGCCATCACATTTTTCATGAAATTTAGACGCTTTAAATCCATCTATAGATCCTCGAAACAATAGCTGAAATTACTTAGTAGAATAGTTTGATATTTAATTTCAATTTGTAAAATCTCATTAAATCCATATTTTTTTGTGTAATTTTATAGAAAAATCGGGGGAGCGAAGTTTCCTGCACTGGTTTATGATAAAAATAAAAGATTTTTGGGAAGTTTCCTGCACTTTTTTTAATTTTATATTTTATTTTTAATTAAATTAATCTTTATAACAACTATTAAGCAACGACAGGACTAGTTTCATTGTTATAATTATGCTTTAATTTATTAATAAATAGTCAATATCTTTCTTTAGATTCCAAAAACTTTGAGTTTTCAAATGATATTTATAGGTTCTGTTTCTTAAATTTTAAATTACTTTACCATAGTAATTTCTAATTTTATATCCAATTGTTAGTGAAATTCTGCTTCAATTTATCTTGTTCTTTCCACACCTATATAATGCTAGACAATATTTTCTTGACATACTTCAATGATGAATAATTTTGCTCTTAATATTTAATGGGTAATAAAAATAGTAAATATGTTAATTTATGTACAAAAAATAATTTATTAAATTTACCATAAATAAAAAAAACAGTGCAGGAAACTTCCCCCCCCCCTGAAAAATCATTCAAAAAAATTTAAAATTAACTTATATAAAATAAATAATAAGTAATAATTGTAATTATATATATAATTATAAATTTACTTAATAAATATATAAATTATTTCTTAGATAAATAAGAGATAATATTAAAATAGAATAAATTTCTTGCACTAAGTTAAAGCAATCATTTAATTTTCACATTTTTAAACTTTCTTTATATTTTGGATCGGTATGTTTATATTTTTGTTAAATTAATTTTATCAAATAAATATTAACAGATATTTCTGTTTTACTTTATGGTACAATTTTAATTTAATTTATTAGGGTATTTATAATTGCTTAATAAATTGAGTAATGATATATTCGATGAAATGAGACTATGTTCTATTTAGTTAATTTCTTATTTTACAAGATCTCTAAATAATTTCTTCTTATCTTAATCAGATAATTTTTTGCATTCTTCAACAGACGGTACTTATACAATACTTGAAATATTCTATTAAATCATATCAGATTTTTGTTATTTTACTTCTTCAATTTAATTCAATTTTTACTCCTCACGAACTATATCTTGTTAAATAATTATAATTATAATTAAATTTTTTTAAAGAAATATTAGATATAAATTTTATATATAATATTTAATATTAATAGATATTATAGTATAATAAATTAATTTATATTAGTATATTTTCATAATATAACATTTAGTAAAAATAATTGAAATTAACATAAATATTGCTTATCTTTCAATTGAATTTCTGATAATTATTGCGTGTCTATATTTAACTCTTTAGTTTACTTCATAATATCAATAGTAACAACTTAGCTTTGAGTCTCTTTATTATACTCTTCTCTTTATTAATCTTATTAATTGAGCTTAAAATCAATTTCGTCAACACTTTATTAGAAGTTAATTAAATAAATGCTAATTATATATTAAATAAAGTTTGACTCTATCTTTAACTACAATTTAAATAATTTAAATAATTATTGTAAATTAATTCGTCTATAGTCCTCTATAATTGCTCAAATATAATCAAATTGAAAATAATTATTTTTTATAAATAGTTGGTTTATAGTAATAAAATGAATTTGTGGTGAAAAGAATTAATTTAAATTAATTTTATATAGACTAGAAAGATAATTCAAAAAGATTACAAATCAAAAACATTAGTTTTTATTTTATTTATTTATATAAATAGTAAATATTACATTCAATAATATAATTTTTTATTTTAAATTTTTTGGATTAAGATTTATTTTTAAATAACTTAACTTCTAATTCTTGAAACACAGAATTAATTTTTAATTTAATTTACTAAATCGTAAAATATTAGTGATTACTTTATATTTCAAAAAGATTAAAAAAATAAGTTAACTTAACAAATTTATAATTATTTAATCTATTATATTAAATTAACAAAAGTTTCAATTTAAAAAATTTTTATTTAGAGAATTGTCAAGTTTCAGATCAGTTAAATTTTTGACTTCCTTAGTAAGTTCATCATGCTTATTAATTATATGATTAATAATAAACCAATAACTATTGATAATATTATTTTTCATATTTAATTATTCAACAAGCAAAATATATGATTAAACTATTATTAATTAATTACATATTTAAGTTATTTCACAAAATTAAAATTAGAAAAATGTTACATTATATATTCATGAAATGAATAATTATTTTATTATAATTAATTGATATACTTAAAACATGATGTCAATTTTAAAATGATTATAACATTATATCATTGACAGTCGATATGTTATCAATCTACTCCTTTATGTTAACAAACTGCTCATCATATTACGTCTTGGTAGTTAATTTAAATTAAGTTAAGTCATTTACAGATTAATGAAGTTAACTATACAACTACTTCAATATAAAATATTAAATAAGCTTCAGTTATTAAGTATGATCATCTTTAAAGTCAAATATCTGTTAACAATTCTACTCAATAGTATTCAGGTTTTAGTTAGTGATTTTAAGAGCATTGTCAAAAGCTTCAAGTCTTTCTTATAAGTTATAATTATAGTAAGACAAATATTAATTTATATCTAAAAAGTTATTGCTTGTGTGGACCTTGAACATATAAATTAATAAATTTATAAACTCTTCAAAAGCGTTAGTGAGATCATTTTATGAAACTTCAATGTTTTTGTTTTATTCAAACTTTGTGGAGTTTATCAAACTGACTAGTGCATTAACATCTTTATCTATCTGCTCTTTAGCACTTAATATACAATTAAAAAAGAATAATAACTTGCGAATTTTTATTCTATTGAAGTCTTAACTTTGTTTTCAAGAGCCTCTTTCAGATTTAAAAATTCTTCAGTTTATTCCTATCTTAATTAAAAACTCTAATAAAACCCCGTTAGTCAATTAAGAACGAAGATTAGGAGTTAAGAACAAATAAATATAAAGAAAGATTTAAATGGCGTAAATTTTAAATGTTTGGGCTAATTATTAAAACTATTGGCTCGATTAATTGTCCTTATAAAATAAACCAATCAGGGTGTGTTAAATTAATATTAACCTAATTATATATAATTACAGCCAATTATAATTTAATTTTTAATTAATTGTTCTTAACCCCCTATCTTTTGTCTTAATTGAAACATGGGGTTTTAGAAGCAATAAAAATTAATATTCATGTTTTTTCTTAATTTAATTAATTTAAGCAAGTAGTTAATTATTTTCATGTATGCTAGATTGATTGATTAATTTATTTTCGATTTCTACATTAATTAAACAGAAAGTTAAACTCAATTAAGACAAAGCTTTTTTATTTGCTAATTAAAAAATAATTATTAAGTTTTATTATTGAAAATACTTTATAATTATATAATTTTAACCTTTATTTAAAATATTTACAAAATTATGAGCTAATTTTTTTTTAAAAATTAAATAACTCAATCTTCCTAATGTGACTTAATCAATGAAAGTTTGTTACTGAACTCTTATCTTCTCTAGTTTATCAAACCAGTATTCTTGCTTAAACTCTATAGATCAATTTATATAATATTTTAATAATCGTATCTGGTTCAAAGCCTATTAATGCAGTTAGGAATCAACTTAACAAAAATATTATTAAAATATCAATGTCTTTGTCAGATTTGAGTTCTTCCTCGTTTCCCAGAGTTGTTTAACTTTGAGGGTCTGATGAACTAATTTTTTGATTGTGCTAATGAAGGTGTAGTTTTTTAATATCACGATCGTGCACAATGTTCTTCAATCAAACCTCATAAAACAACTATATTTAATTCGAAATAATATACTATATTTAAAAACGATTATTCTAGTGTAATTAAATAATTTAATTATAAAATATTACAAGAATTAAATAGATCATATGACTTTCCAACCCTATCTATGATTTCATCTCCAAAGTAATCCTTTTCTCTTCCAAGAGCCTTGTTAAATATCTTAAGAGAAAGATTTAAAATATTATTCGATTTAAAATTCTTATGCTTTAGTCAATTTGATCGCTATATTAATTGTATAGATTTGAAAAATATGATCAAAATATTTTCATAAATTTAAATTAATATTTTTAGACGGATCTCCGAATAAATATTTTCCAGTTCAGGTCTAACAAAGAGCAAGTATGAATGGAGTTTTTCAGGTGTAAACTCAGAACTGCCTCCTTAGTCTTTGATATGCTCCAAATGAGAAGGGTAGCACTTAATGCAAATAAGTTTCTTGCAAGGGTGGCAGTAGTGTTCAATATAGGCATTAGTATGCTCCATGCACTTTCAAAAACATAAATATTTGTTCAAAATGAGACACCCCCTCTTTCTCCTTATAATTTAATCCCCTCCGCACACTAAAGCTTAAACCCCTATCACCCTATAAGATACCTTTCTGAAAATAAACATTTTTCTTTTATCAGTGAATATAGCTCAAATATGAATTTCAAATAATTAATAATAATTGTATAAAAATAATTTTAACTGTTATGCATAAATCTTATTTCTGAATTTTTTAATGCAATATTTCAACTAAATTAGCTATTACTCTAAAAAAGCAATAATATAGCTATTATTGATATTTATAATTGCAAATGATCTATAAGAATTAAAATATGTTATATGATTTTTTTAGAGTAATACCTAGTTAAATTGAAATATTACATTAAAATTTTAAGAAATAAAATTTATGCATAATAGTTAAAATTATTTATACAAAAAAAATTCTTTTAAAATTTGAAATCATTTAAATTCTTAAGTATCTTGCGTAAAAAAAGTCAAATATAAGATCAATATAATAAAATAACTTTTATAATATAACATAGAAATTCAGAATTGAGCTTTATTCACTGTTTGAAAAAATGTAATTAAAAAAATGGTACTTTGTAGGGTGAGAGGGATTCACGCTTTAGGGAGGGGAGGGGGTCTAAATTATATGGTGGGAGGAGTGGAGTCTCGGTTTGAAACAAATATAAATACTTTATAGTAAGATGGTCTCTGCCCTCAACTTAGGCAAAGATTTACTCATCATTCTCGAAAATGAAATCAGATGCAATTTACTAGAAGAATTTAATCAATCGATAATAAAATTAGATTAATTAATTGAATGGTATGCTATTCACTGTAGCAGCACTTAAAGGTGCCATTTTGTTGTTTACTTGGCAATATGTGCTTCTTCACACATTTCAAGCAAGCATTTCTGAATTTGCAGATTTTTGTTTTGCACTGCAGTTCGATGGGTAGTCTTTTTCTAGTATTAAATATTTTCTTACATTTACCACAATATAAGTTTTCGTTCATTTTCGAAGTAATTCTATAATAATTTATATCTAAATGCTATTGAATAAAGAAATTTAATTAAATTATTATAAATAATCTATTAAATTTGTTGATATTAATTTGATTTTAAATATATTAAATTAATATAGTATATATTTACTGCTACAAAAACTATTGATTCTTCTAAAAGAATTTGTTTATAGTTTAAATTATAATAAAATTACTTTACATATTCAAATACAGTTAATACTCTATAATTCTCAATTAAAATATTGAGCTATACACCCAACCAATTTAGGTTGGTTTCGGGACATTTGACTGTTTTTTAAATAAATCCAGTTAATCAATTATTACAATTATTTTAACTTTATATAACAATCATTTGATATTCATTAATAGTAGTAAATCTAAATGTACGAAAATCCTCTTTTATATAATGCTTCTATTTATTATTAAATATATTGCATAAATACTTCGTTCTCCCGAAAATATTAAAACAATATATCATAAAATAATTATTATCTCTAAATAATTATTTTAAGAAATATAATAAAAATATAAATGTAATTATGTTTTATTCCTGAATAATTTTAGATATTAATACATTAAATTAAAGCTAAGAATTCTTCAAATTTTTTTTTAAATTATTAGGAAATTAAATAATTAATAGAAACAATCAAAACTCTCTTAGATTTAAATATTTTTTTCTTTAATTTATAATATTACATTAATGAAAGAATTATTTTTAGCAATACTTAATCCAGAGATTATTGACAAAAAATCTAAAATATATAATTAAATATAATTTATTTTGTGCTTCTTACTAAGAATTTGTATTAAAATAGTTTAACTCATCATTTTTGTTAGAAAATTAAAATTTAATCAATGATTAATTTAAATTTTTCACCATAAAATAAATTAGTTTAAAATCTAAAACAATATTATAAAATTTCTTGTACAATAATATAGCCCTAATAATCTTTAAATATAATTGGCTAAAATGGTCAATTATGTAAATTATTGACTAGAATAATTGTTTCTAAAAATATACAAATGATGAAAGTTTTAAAGCTTTATTCTTGTCTTATTTGAATCGTATGAAAAGTATATTTTAATCTACTGTATTTTCTTAAATTATTATGTTATATAATTATCTAACTTCATTCCTTTTTCTAACAAAATCATTGGATTTATTTTATTTTCTTTTTTTATTATCTAAAAGTTAGGATATACTAATATTTTCTAATCTATATATATATTATAAATCAATTGAATTACTATATCTATGCAAAATGAAAAGTAAAATGATAATAGACAAGTATAATTAATAATGTAATTTATTTTATGAATGCTTAAATTGAAAACTAGACAAACTGGTACATTTATAGTTTTATTGATATTAAACTATTCAAATTAAATATAAGGCGCGTTTGTGAAAATGAAATTAAATTTAAAATAGATTAATTATATTAGAATATTTCAAAATGCCAAAAGCAAAGTATGCCATGTCATTTAGTTATGTCTAAAATATATCTAGGTTTATTTTATAGACGAGACTTTGTCTTGATAAAGGATAACTATTTTTTTAGTAAAAAAATATTCAAAAAATTAAAAGATGCCAAAAAATTTGTATTATTATAAAACATTGAGATGAGAATAGATGTTAAATTTTTCCAAATAATTAATAAAGTTTGTTTCTATTATAAATTTAACAATAATGTTTTATTTCTTTAAATTAGTATCATGATAATGATAACATTCTTATGAATAGATGCTATTTTTAAATTTAATACCTTTTGTTTATACATTTCAATACTTATATTTTCATTGATTATTTTTAATTCTAAACAAATGAATCTTTATCTTAAATATTTTATCATTTACATAAATTTATCAAATTAAATAATTTAGTTATTAATTGAAAATAATTCAGCTATTTGAATTCCAAGCAATTTGAATTGAAGTAAGATTTAAATTGTGTGGTATTAATATTTATGTGATATTTAAATTAATAATATCACATATATTAAAATTTAATATTAATTTTAAATATTTAGAAATTCTTATTAATATTTTGCCTTGCGTATTTTATCTAAAATATTGGGGTGGGGTGGTCATATCTAAACCAATGCGACATTATATGAACCAATCTGTATTTCATGTTTAAATATTTATTATTGGTAAATTTAGGGTCGAATAGTACTAATTACTTAATAAAATTATATTTGAGAAACTTTTAAAATCTATAATAATTAAAGATTAAAACTATTGTATCATAAAATTAATGTTAATCTTTAAATAATTTATAGAATAAATTAATTATTTATTATTCATTATAATTAAATAAATGATTAGTTGAGTAAGCTTTTGCCTAGGTCATACAAATTAATATTTCATTTGGCAATAATATTAACAATTATAATTTACTAAAGAAGCCAAACCATCGCAATTATGTCATGGCTAAAGCCATTACTAAGATTAGTACTGTTGGAAATGTAACAATTAAATTATAAATTCTGGCAATATTTGACACCATTAGTTTTTTAGTGAGAAATGTACTATACTACTTTCCAAATGGTTTCAATGGAATATAAATATATCATGAATTTGCCTAAATCAATCTTGATCTTTATGTAAATTCAATTAGAAATAATTTTAATATATTGAGTGACGAGTTAGGCAAAGCTTACTAAATATAGAGTAGAAACCTAAAACTTAGAGAAAGATTTAAAGTTAATGAAATGCTTATTACACATTTTTATGATTATAATCTTGGTATTTGAAGACTATCAGGTAACTTTGAATAATTGATTTGATTGAATAAGTTGAATTAAGAAGATCTTTCTTTGCAACAGCAAGACATAAATAAATGGAGAATTAAGAATTAAAAAATAATATCTGCCGAGAGAATCTGAAATAATCACTGCTGGATGAAGAATATTCAGAAATATACCAACTTTAACTAACTAAATTTAGACATATTGAAGTTATAAGATTATAAATGGAGAGAATGGAAGATTCATATAAAAAGGATTGTGGGGATAAGATAGAGATTTTATATTTGAATAATATATTCAGGATCTTTGATACTTGATAGTTAAGTCTAAATTTTTAATATTAGTTATTTAAATGAAAAATTATTACCATTTTGATTTAAGGTAATTTAATATAAAAATATAAATGATAAATATTTAATTTTATGATAAAATTTTTTTCATTTTAATTCAAAAAAGATTTTAAGGAGTATTCTAAATATAATATTAGTATTATAGCAAGCTATTCGACCCTAAACATATATAGAACATGATTAATTCAGCTAGGAAATTTTAATTTTACCTCTGTTTCAAAAAATTCCCACCCAAAATATACTTATAATATAGAAATAAACTTAGTAATTGCAAATATAATTTCATTTTACGAACTGCTATTTCCTTATTTTTCTAATATTTTAACTTTTTACTTTAATGATTTAATATTACAAACAAGATTATATTTGCATAATTATAATAGTCTTTACTCTATCTATTTAATTTTATCAGTAAATATTTTTAAACCTTCTTTCTACAAAATAACATGTATCATTTTAATTTTCAATAATTAATTTAATAATGATTTTGATAAGATCTTATTTGATTAATAAATTTAAATTAATCAATTGTAAATCTGTTATTTTGATAATAATGCTTATAATCATAAATAAATAGCTTACATAATTGTGATGAACTTCAATTTTGCTTCTTTATATTTAAGATTTATTTTATCAAATTAATATCTTTATATAATCTCATAGTAATTATTTAAATATATGTTAATCAATAATTAATGAGAATATAATTTATTTAGTTGTTGAATAATACTCACACATTATTTTCAAGAAAATAATTATTAAATTAAGTTTATGACTATATATTGTCTTGCACTGTTTATTTCATAAACAGTAGTCATTGTAATGAATATACTTCAATCTCTAATACTTTGAATTTGTTTTCTCCAGCTAAATATGAACTAGCTTCAACTGATCCTTACTTATATCCTTTAGGTGGTTCATAAGTATATCCTAAATTACTAAAACTTTCACTATTCTTATCACAATCATCTTTAATACCAATATCACGACCAAATACACACATGTAATCCTTAAGATGATAAACTGCTCTATCTTAATTTTAATATTGTTTATGGATGGATCTCTTACTCAAACTAAACACAAATGCAGAGGGGTCACTGCACCATTTATAATCAGATGGTGATGCCAATGAAATAGATGTAATAAAATAAAATCATTTAATTAAATGTGTTTTAAAATATATTTAATTAGCATTTAAAAATATTTTAAATGATTGATAATATGAAAAATTATTGAATAATTATTATTTTAACATTAAAAGTATACTTTAAAAAAATAAAAATCTATTTTAAATTGTATCTTTTATATCTAAACAATTTTTATTAATACTTTTGCTTTACTTCTTCGATTTTTTATTCTTCTTTTCCGTTCATCTTCCTCATCATTGTAATAATCATCAATTTCTTTCAAGCCTTTTAAGTCCTCTTTCCCTGTCAATTTGTGAATCACCAGCCTTTAGCACTTCTGCTCTTACCAGTTAAGTTTTGTAACTGTTAAATTTCAAGGATTCCTATTCTTTTTATGTCTTGTAAATAGATTTATATAATCAAGGACCACTTAAAATTAAAGTTAAAATATATATTTTTTGCAAATTTATAATTTTCAGTGATTGCTTAGCTTCCATATACTTCTGATCTACAGGAATACTTTTAAATATATTAAATTTGTGATTAAATTTATTATAATTCTAAATGTTTCAGTTAATTTGAGATTACTATTTAAATTTAACTTATTCTGAAAAAAAATTATAAATCTGCGTTATTGTTATCTACTATTTATAATTTTCATTATCATAATATTCATTCTTGATGATTAAATTATTTATTTTAAAATTGCTTGCCTATTCTTAATTTAAGTGCTAATAACTCAACAAGATATTCCTAATAGATATAGGAGTAAGATTGATATAAAGAATTCAAATATCAAAGACTAACGAGAGATTACATGATATAAAGTTAATCATAAATTTGCAATTTAAAGGAGAAATAGCTGCATTTCTTAATCTATATTATTTCTGGTTATGTTTTCCAAGTTAAAACTTTAATAGATCTTAATATTTTTCATGTATTTAATAGCACAATTAAATTGATAAGTGTAATGAGACCCATACAAGCATAATTGATAAGTGATAAATTTCACAACTTTGCAAATTGATCTTTTAAGATTAAATTAAATGGGAAGCAATTACTAATTTTTTATCTATAAAATTCATCATTTTTGTTTGGAAAAAGGTTTTAATCATTACCAATTTATCATGAATTCATTAAAATACAATGATATTATATGGGCTTAGTTGATTACCATATTTATATTTAGAAGACCAATTAAAAAATTAATAGCTTTTTATCATTTAATGCAGACCAATTAAGAATTACAAACTCAAAGAATCTAATACAAATTATCAAAAATAAACTTATCAAAAAAAGAATTATCAAAATTTCAATTACCTTTCACTTTTACGTTGCATTTGCTGACTTATTTCTCTAATTTATTTTATATATAAATACATAATTACTAAATTGCATATCATTAATAGATAGGTCTAAAATTTTAAAAAGATTTATTGTATTTATTCTATTTCAATATTTTGAGAATTCAGTGTAAAATATTGAAATTGGATAATTTATTGATATTATTATAAATCTTGGGTGGTACAAGATTCATGTCAATGGCTAATAGCTTTTTATATCTATAATTAAAATTTGTAAATGAAATTAGTAAATTTGATCAAATTCTTCAAATAGTTTTTTTAACTTTCTCTTTTTTATCTTGATTACTGTGGTTTTAATGACAAACTATATAATTCTATTCTTGATAAAAAAAATTGTAGAATTTACTTCTTCATTATATATGAGATATTCAAATGTAAGATTAATTGATTCTTTTTTAATATTATATATAATGATTCATATACTTTTAAAAGTAAATTCTAAATAAATTTGCAATTAAAATAATTATAAATAATAATGCAGTTTTTCATTAAAATTATAGTATTTATGATAGAACTCAAAGAAATACCAAAAATATTTCATTATTTTTTCTCGTTTTGTCTATCAAAATTCACTTATTTTATTAATTACAAATAGAAATAACATTAAGAAAAATATTTAGAATCATTAGACAGATATCTTCTCCCAAGATACCATAATGTGCTTATGCACTTTTTTAAATAATATTATATTAAATTTATTAAATTAATATTATTATATTTAAATTATGCAAAAATTATGACTTAAATGATTAATTTATATTTAATAGATGCATATCCGCCAAGCACTAAATCATATTCACTTAACATAAATATCACAGTAGGTCCTTTGTTATCACATAATTAATGGAATTTAGATGCTTTGAACCCATCTATAGATCCTCTATACAATAGCTTAAATGACTATCTTGAGAAATTAGGTATAATATATAAATTATTTTACTTGTTAGTTAACAAATTAAAATCAATGATATTTGTGTTTGAAGTAAACTGGAATCTTATTTTTTAATTTCAATTTCAACCAAATATCTAAATGAATGTTTGTTTTAAACTAATTCTGTTGGAATTTATAAATAAGGTTTTAATTATAAATCATCATTTCCTTTTCCAAACAATGTTTTTGTAAGTTACTCATTTAATTTTTCACTTAATATCTACAAGTTTGATAGAACATAAATATTAAATTTAGATTCTTAACTTATTTAGTGACTTGAATATGTATTTATACTTATTTATAATTAATTATTAGTTACAATGTGCTTTTTAAAAATAAAAAACAAATTCTATATATATGTCTATTTAATTAGCAATAACAATCATTCATTATTACAATGGATCAAATATATTTTTTCTAAATTCAAGGGAATAGTAAAAATATTAAAATTATAAAGCTTTATGATAAATTAATTAAACATATTCAAAAAATTTGTTTTAAGTTTTTATGTTTCTCTTTAAAAAGTAAGAGATTCATCTCTATATGCACCCCAAAATGATAATTTATCAATACTGCAAGCAATCTAAGAGATAATATCGAAATTGATTTTAATTTGAACTTTAATAAAATAGTTACAAAGAACTACTTATATTAATCAATGGCAATTTTTATATATATTTTTGATCATTATAAATATTTTTTAAAAAAAACCCCAAAAATTGTGTTAATTAGGTAAGCACATTTAAATAATAAAACTTGCTAAAATTGAATAGATCAATCATTTTTAAATAATTTTATTATAATTGAATGAAGCATTTATATAATTACAAAATTTATATCACAAAATTGAAAATAACCTCAACATTAAAGCAATTTTTATTTCCATAATTACTTCTATTTATAATAAAGATGTTGCTATTTAAATGCTTTATATTAAATTTTTAGAAAAATTTTAAAATAAGGGTATAATTTTGAATTAAAGCAAAAATTCTCAAAACACCATAGATAAAAATAAAGTTTTATTTTTTTAATAGATCATCATTTTAAAATTATGATTTAAATAATTAAAACTATAAAATATTTTAGAATGAATCTCTATGTAGATTATTATTGACTTCTTATATCTTCAGCTAGACAATATCTACAAATAAAATTTAATCAAAACACCAACCATTTAAAATAATTAAACTAATATATTTTATTATTACAGTAAATTTATTTATTTTTTTAATTCATTAATTTATTAATGTCAAATAATAAATTATTCAATTCATAAAAATATAATTCCTGTATTTAGCTACTGTTATACATCTATAAAAATAAACATCTTTAGATATGTCATTTATATTATTTATTATATAGATTTAATAATTAAATGAAAGTCAGGGGAAAATTCTAATAATGTATTTATAAAATCAATATTTTAAGTTTTGGTCTATGTTACTTCAAGTTCTAAAGATATAAATTATTTTTAAAAAATTTTAGCAAAATATTATTGATTATATTTTAGAAGACTTTTAAAATATTAGTGATATTTATGTATAGATTAGATAATTTAATTGAAAAAGTGTGAAAAAAATATATTAAAAATAATTGTCAAAAACAATACAATATATTTATAATTAAACTGGAAAGTTTATAAATTAATTTGAGTAAAGTTTGAATGAATAATTATATTTTGTTGAATAAAATTTTTTATTAATTCAAAAACCCCAAAACCCCTTCATGTGTTTTATATGTGTTTGATTGATGATGGTAATGTTGGCGATTAGGATTTATTTAAGTTATGAAGCATCTCTTTCACTCAAGTTATGAAATATGAAAGCATAATATGTCTAATTTTTTAATAAACTACTTATATATTCTCATATTTATATGCATGTTTTAGCATTATATTTGAAAAGGATAAGTTTAAGTGACATTATTTTATTTTCTACATTTTCTTCATAAGTTATCACTTCTACTGATGGAGTTTAATAAATTTGATGAATGCATCATTACAAAAAATTGGCATTTATGATAAGTATTTTTGAAATCTTCATTATAAATTATTATCATATTCAATTCAACACCTTTGCTTCTTTTACCTTGCGATTTAAATTAACGAATTCTCATTTAATACAAAAAGGTATGGTAACATAAGCAAAATTAAAATAAAAAATATGCTTAAAATGAGAGGTTTAAAGTTGGTTTTTAGACACAATTATGTTTTGTTTTAGTTCCAGAAGTATCATAAATGAATATTAATCTTAAACTTTTGTACTAATGATTTCTGTAACTTTTAAACACCTATCAAATATGAGTATCTTAAAGGAGGTCAACCATGCAAAAAGAAATGTAGAAAGATAGCGAAAACTGTATCAAATTTCAGAAGAGATGTATTTCCATTTTAATTATTTAAATTCCATTAAATTATTACTAAATTTTTTTAAATTTAAATAGTACTGGTACTAAATTAACTTAAACTTAATTAATACCAATTTATGGTACCTAAACTTAATTAGTACATAATTTTAATATAATGAGGCAAAGTTCCAATTTGGTTTAAAACTGAATTGGTACCATGTACTACTAAATTATTAAAACTATAATGGTACCGAGGTATATAAAAAATTAAGTCTCAAGGAACTATAAATTGTAGTTTTCATAAAATTTAGATAGTTTAATTGAAAAAGTAAAGCAAACAAACAATTCAATTTCATTTAAATTTTCTTAGTTGATTTATTTTTACATAACATTTATTTGGATGTATCGATAATAAATAATAAAAGAATAAAAATTTCCACCATGAATATTATAAATAACATTGAATCTTAAATAAAAAATGAAATCAAACAAAACTAATCCTTAATCATCAAACTAAACACATATAAAACTCATTAAGGGGTTTTGATTGTGGTGGTATGTTAGTTTCTTGTTCAGCAAAAAAGAATTGTAATTATCCTCCCTCAAAAGAAGAAGACTATGTCTTAAAAAGTAGGTTTCCAATCCCTTACAAGTATCCTGCTAGAATAATTCATTCAATATTTATATTTTTAGTTAAGAACTATTATAGAATTATGAAAATTTTAGAATGATATATTCTATCATGGCAGAAATTAATTTTTGTTTTGTTTTTAGATAAATTATTGTCACCAATATTTGTCTTGAATTATGTATAATCTTATTTATATAAAAATGCTTTAATGATTTATTTAAATGTTATCATTAGAGAATAGTGTCTTACATATAACTAAGCATAATTATTTAAATTTAATAATGTCAAAGAACTTTTCAGTTGTAATTGATGTTCAACTTCAATAACTATCTTTATTAAAAAGAATAAATTATTTTAATAATAGGTAAATTACCTCTAAGAATATTAAATTTACTTTAATCGATAAAATATAAAAGAGTAAATTGATCAGAGATAAGGAAGTTGTTAATTTAAATTCAAATTCAAAATAAATATAGTATTTTTATTATTATTAAATATTTGGTTGCTTTTAGTTTTATTAACTTAGTACAATATATATATATATATATATATATATAGGGGGGCCTTCGCAAATTAAAAAGCAACCAAATTTAATGAGCTGATTAAGTTAAATTTTATTCCTCATATCCTCTACTAATTATTATAATAAATCACAATCCCACCTGTACTGATGCTGAGCCCTGATAACAGAGTGTCGAATGACATAATACCTTTCCTCTCATCCTAAACGCCAGAGCTGGACATGCAGTAGCTCTCTCCCAAGATGCAGGCGTACTTCGCGCCCACTCACACCCTCGACGCCGCCATCTTCGAGGCCAGGCTCCGCTGCCTCCTGGACAACATGACCGTTGGTGAGAGATCAAAGAAAGAGATTCACGACGTGGTGGCCACCATCTTCGGCGACAATGTCACCACCCACCACAGGGAGATCGTCGAGCACAGCATTGAGATGCGGGCGGCCGTTAGAAAGCTCACATTTCCTAAAGAAGGCACCTACATGTGCGAAGGGGGCAACGATGAAACGATGGATCAGACCTTACGATCGCGAACGACACTACCAAATAGGGCAGACATGCCCGAGGTCAAAGGTGGGGGCCCTATTTAAACCTAATAGTAGAAGATGACAACTGCAACCACTAAAACCATCTCTGATGTGGGCCCTATTCATACTATAAGAGATCAGTTGGAGACGACGCCCTCAGCTAAGCCTGGTGGAGGATGTGGAGATCCCCTACCTGGGCATCCATTACTGGGTCGTTAATCTAGGCGGCCTAACGGACACTCTGGTACCCGACCACTTGAGATTCTCAGACCAAACTGTAGGAGATGTTCCTCTAACTTCATATGTTGCTATGACCTACAGCAAGATTAGTGCCGTCCTCTATGAAGACACCACATCCTTCCCTCAAGCCCAAGGTGAAGCACCTATTGGCAAGAGCATGCATCACATTTCCGAGACTGTCAATATCCTTAGCTGGCTTGTTCAAATGTCCAACGACTAGCTTCCCTAACCGCAATGTTGAGGACAATATCCTTGCTGCACTCATCATGAACAACTAGGCTAACACTGATCACACTGTAGCTACATCCGATCCTACCGCATGGGCAGATATTGAGGTCGTTCAAGACTCCTTTAGTAGACTACCAGTAAGACTCATTGAGTAATTGATATACTATAATATTAGATGAGAATCCGCCAAGGCAAATACACTGCTATGCAGAGGAATTCCTTCTCGCTTAAAGCAGGATCCGCCAACGCTCCTAAGCAAGCTCACTTATCGTAACCCCTATAGGAAGCAACTACACGAGTACATCGCACACCTGCCCCTCCTAATCTCGCAGATGGACAGACAATGGCTACAGCGCGAGTTCCAGATGACCCTGGTCGCGGCCCTGGACCACTTGAGCTTAAGGAATGTCTGATTTAAACTTGTCAAGTTGTTATGGTTATTCAAGATTTTCATAATTCAGCCCAACATCTCTACCCCAATAATGATCTCAACTTATCTCGGCCCCTGGGATAGATGTCTGAGTCGGACATTCCATTTCCGTAAAATGAAATGTGGAGAATCGCGTGGTGCCCCTGCCACCCCCTCAAGAGAAAAATTCTTTTTTGTCATCGTTTGCAATACTGTTTGCCAAAAAATCATATGTTGAAAATTTGAGGTAAGTATTTTTGATCAGACCTATTATATTAATACCGCTTAATTACACTAAATTAACGACTCTCTGTAATATATTAGTTTTAACATTTGAATTTAATTAGACAAAACATGGCACCAAACCCTACAGAGATAAAAACACTCTCAGGATGACAAGACCACCAGCTCCCAGGAAGAGGCCAAGATCATGCAGTCCCTCCTCCAAGTCAGAGATCAGCTAGCTCTAATTCACGAGTACAGACATCGCCTCGCGTCATTTCCAGAGCTGACCAGGTCAACGAAGTCATGAGAAGATCGGGGGCACCCGCAGCTCACGAGGCTGAGGCACTCATGGCATGGCACTGGCAGGTGGTAACAGGAGCACGCTCAGATCTCCAACACTTCAAGCAGAACATCGAGCAATCGTTGAAGAAGAGCCACCCCGGCCTCTACAAGAAGCTCACTCCCCAGTCAAAGGTCCATGAGATGCAGGACCGCCTGCAGCTTATACAGGAGAACTCCGAAGACCAGCTGCACACATTCCTCAGGAAGAACTTTGCCAAGTGTCCCCTGCTCCCAGAGAAGATCCTCACCCTCCTCGCGAAGCAGTGCGAGACCCTGGAGGCGGACAAGCTCCTTGCCTGGTACACCGCGAACATCAAGCCGTAGGCAGAGGAAATCAGACGAGGCAAGTATTCCCAAGTGCATCAGTAGTCAGTGAAAGCCATCCTAAGCGAGATTGAGTAGTAGTTTGATTAGTGAGTAAAACTTGTAATTAGATTAATTTCATGGTATTAATTGTTGGTTCATTTATTTTTCATTTCTCCCAAATCTTCAATTCTTTTAACTAATAGAATTAAATATTTATTAGTGTAATATAATACAAATTTAAACGAAAGGTGATGATTAATCAAACGATTTAAGAAAATAATTCATAAATGTTGTTTATTTTTATTTTAAAGGTTTAAAATAAAAAACAGTTTAGAAGATAATACTCGAGGCAAGAAAAAACAATGAATCTAAAAAATTATTAGCCAAAAAGCTTCAAAAATGATTCAAATAAGAATAAAAACTCTTCTAAACAAATAGAAAGTAAAATATTTACTTTCTATATAGTTTAATATTAATTATTGCTATTCATTAATATTAAAAAGGATTTTGAATTAATATTATACAAGATAAATAACATTTGTGAATAAAATTAAAATTTACTTGAAAAATATATAAAACCCGATTAGTAAAATTCAAATGAAATTTAGTGATGATTAATAATTAATACAAATTGAAATTTATAGACGAGTTTGAGATTTATTGTCATATTATAATATTAAGTAACTACTGTCATTTATACAGATAATTTTGTGATATTTAAATATAATCTATTAATCAAAAACACAAACATTAAAAAAACGAGGTTTCTACCAATCACGGTATATAATTATAAAACTTTTAGTTTAATATTTCTGTTTCACTTTTATTCTCTTCTTCCCAGAAAAACACTACACTGTTTTGGAAACAAGTTTTATTCTTGAACTTTTCTTTTAGAAAATTCTAAATAAATCTAAGACTTTTCCAATAAATTGTTGAATATTTTTGGGAATCTAATTTTTTATTCTCGGATATTAACCAAACTTTCAAATATGAGATAATTAAAATAGAAATGAGTTGATAAAATTGCAATATTTGTACTAAGTTAGGGCTGTGCTATTGACCTTAAGAATTTTTTTACATAGGGTTCAATTTTTCTTAAAGACTTAAGGTTTAATTCATTTAAAGTTGTTTATTCATAAGTTAATAATTAATCATGAATTTAACAATCATCTCAATACAATTGGTTCTACTCTTTTATGTAACTTATCAATTGATGGGTTTTGAATATTATTTATCTAGTAAAGTTTAATCGTTTTCTATCTTTTCTTAGAATTTCACAAATTTAATCCTTTTTTTAATAATTTAAAAATTTTAAATCACAAATTTAGCATCATATTTATCAATTTCTTACTTTACAGCATACTTAAAGGAAGTAAAATCATTGTTAGTTTCAATAATTTAAGAGTTTAAAAGCTTAATAAATAATAATTGTAGGAATACATTTGAAATTGGGAAATTTACTTAAATTAAATTAATAATTTAATAAGGTATTGGCAGTTAAAGTTGGCCAATTTAAAATGATCATGTGCTTGCTTATTCGATAGAGAATTTAAAAATTAGCTTTACTTTATTATTTCAATTCTATTTAATCGCATCCCTGAAGCGAAAAATCTTCAAATTTTATGTGAGAGTATTATTAATTAAATTTGGAGTGTTTAATTGAATTGGAGTTTTCTCGCTCCAGGGATGCGACAAAAATAAAACTGCAATAATAAAGTAAAGCTAATTTTAAATTCCCTATCGAATAAGCCCAGGATCTTTTAAATTGGGCTAATAATATAATTTAATTAAAGTAAATTTCCTAATTTCAAAAATGTATTCCTACAATAATTATATTACAATAAATATGCTATAGTTATTTAGAATAATCATCAGTTAAGTTTTGTACAAGTTCCTACAACTTCGTAGTTCTTAAATTGCTATCTTAAAAATTACTTCCTAATTCATCAAGTCTTTGAGATAAGTTTTAATTAAAAATTAAATTGTTAAGTTTGTTTCTATATCTCTCTAAAGTTTATTATAATAACTTAAATTAAATGAAAATTTATCAATTTTATCATCTGCTTTAACTTAATTAGTTCTATTATAAGTAAATAATATAAAAATATATTTAACAGTTTTTGATTTTCAACCCACTTTTTTAATTTTAAATTCATTAATCTTATCTTAAAATTAATGGGAAATAATATTATTTCATTATTTTTAAACAATGAATTAATATTATAATAATTGAGTCATTAACTAATCTTTAATTATTTTCAATAGCATTAAGAGTTTATTTGAATTCTTCTCTTAATTAAATCTATGAATCATTAATCAACAGCTTAATATCTTCAATTTTTATTTAATCGAGAGCTTTTACTTCTTCTGCTCTATCTGATCCACGAGTGCAATATATATCATGTGTGACATTTTAAGTACCATTCAAATAATATGCCAAGTCTATTTAAATAATTTAATTTAATATTTTATTTGTTGGCACTCTTCATCACTTACAATATTTCCAAGTAATATATAATTAATTAAAGTACTCTTTGTATCTTACAAAGCAGCAATTTTAATTCAGATGCTTTAAGAGTGCATTTATTTAAGCTCTGCAATTCTAACTGTGACTTAATGTTATAAAATATATAGATTATTTTGTTTTCACTTGAGTAGTCTTCATACAATCTTTGAACATTAATAATAAAAATAATTTTTTACATTAGTTGCAAAAGTCTAGAATTTTGACTTTTTTAGATCAATGAGGCTATGCTTTTTGTGTGTAATTAAATAAATTAATGAATTAGTACTATTTATACAGCGCGGACACACAGGAATAGAGCAGACTGTACAGTACAAAGTAGCTTTATGTTTACTATGGTCATCACAGAAGACAGTTAAATCGTCAAAGGAAAGCAAATTTGTCAAGATGCTTTTGTTTTCTTTTTCAGCTAAGTTATCAGGCATAGTATAAAATATAATGTTAATTAAATATTCTATTTGAGTACTGACTCCATGTAGGGGTAAAGGGCAAATAATCTCTCTGTTTGGGTCATCTTTTATTTGTTTATGAACACAATCCAAACAGTATGTGCAACCACATTCTAAAAACTTAAAAAATTAATTTAATTCTAAAAGGATAGGCCTTCTAATTTAAGAATTAAAAATAATTTTAATAATTTTCAAATCAAAATGGTTTTTGCACTCACTGCAAAGTTCTGACATCTTAATCAGTTTATTATTAAATATATTAAGGATTATTGTCCAATATTAATATTAAATTGGATTTTCATTGCAACTTTTAATTTATTTCGACAAATCAATAAAATTAAATGATGCTACAATTGAAAATCCTTAAGTTAATTAAGTTATATTCTTCTTATTTAAATACTTGAACGTTAAAATTAAATATTGCAAAGTTAAACTTTTTTGATAAGCAATGTTTGATAGTATAATGGAGAAACTAATTAAAAATAGAAAGTGATGCTATTGATATTATAATTTTATTTAATTGACAACTAATATAGATACTATCTAATTTTTGAGAGTTTAATCTAGTAACCTAATAATAAATGCATAAAAAATTAATTAACGTGTAAATTATTTTCTTAAACAAAAAATATTTAAAAATTAATAAAAAATCGAGCTGTAAAATATAATATTTATTTTTAATATTAAGTAGTTAATATATTTTTATGAAATATAATTTTATAAATTTTAACTTAATTAATATTAAATAAATTGATTGGATATAAATATTTTACTTTATATTTAACACAGAATTTAAAATTTTCAAAGATTTCATTTAAAATGGACATGAAATGCCCAGATACTCTATATAGACTAAAAAATTAAAATTTTTAATAAGTTTACATTATTAAATCAATAATGGATCCATTTATATTCATGTCCTAGTTTGACACATTCTATTATATTAAAAAAAATTTCTTGGATTCATTTTCAAGAAGTTTCTATTTAATATCTTCTAAAATAGACAAAGTTTTTTATTTTAATAAAATTTATTTAGGTTTTCTAATTCTAAGAAAAAGAAATAATTTGATCGTTAATGTCTATTTTAATAAAACTTTAAGAGTTTAATTTTGTATAATTACCGTGAAATTATTTTGAAATTAATTAAATTTAAATTAATGACAATATATTGGAAAATTACATGATTCGTATTTTAGAAATATATTAAATATTAAGATAATTAAAAGCCAGCTGACTTACATAAGAAAACAAAAAAGTAAGAACCCAAAAGTTGAAAGTAAATGTAGGTGATATTAGAAATATATTTATTTAGACAACAATTAAGTATCAGACATTCAGTCTTTAATTGGTTTAAGAGATCAAATGCGTGCTAGATGAGTTAAAATGGGTAGTGCTAATAATGATATAATCTTCTGCAGTATTATTAGAGGAGATTAAGTTGTCGATTACAGAGGACATATATTAGGTGATAACTGATAGGTCTTAGTTCTGGTGTGGGGCTAAATCAATTTTTGAGTTGAAGATCCGTATAATTAGAGTGGGATGCATTCAACGCTAACTGCAAGCAATGAAATAAATACTTCTAATGTCTATTGTCTGAAATTTTGACCTCTTGCAGTTTCATAGGTTGACATTGCATCCTCCCTGATATGACTTATGTTTTTTGCTGACGTTTTTTAACTTTGCACTAGTTTGACCCATTTAATAGTTACAGCATACTTGAGTACATTACAGTAACTATATAATTTCTATTTAAAACTTTAAACATTATTTATCTAATTAATTAGTATTCTATTGAAATTATTACGATTTAATTACTAATAAAATTTTATTATTGAATGTTTATAAATTATCAAGTAGTTTTTGCAGGCGAGTTTCCGACTCAAACTTATTCAACTTGTGAGGAACTAGGATATTTCGATAGCCCTTTTAAATCTAATAGTGCACCTAATGTCCAGTATTACCAATCAGCCATTTTCAAAAATGGACGTTATTTACCTTTTCCTATATTTATTTATTAATTAGAATATGTTATTATATTACTATTATTTGCAAAAGGTTTACTCATCCTCTGAAAGTTCAAATATATAAAATCATCCACCAAGACATGCATGAAGGCGTTGACTAGAAATTTAATTTGGAGATTCAATAGTCGCATTGCATAACACTGATATTTTCTGGTGTGGATCTAGAAATTTCCAAATTAGGTAAAACGCTCAATCAACTCAGAATCAGGTTTGCCATCCTTACTTGTATAGAAAAAAAGGTCCTTTATAGCACACCTACAAATTGTAATTAATTTAAGCAATGATGCAGAAAAACATCTAACTTTAGGACCAAAAGTCCAAGCTCTGGAGCAAATCTTAAAGTAATTCAAATGATCCTCCATACTTTAGACTCGAGAAAGTGAGTATCTTTGATATCTTTGTATGCGATATCACAATGTAGCTAGACCCTGGATATTCAACTAAGGTAATTGAGATAGCAATGTTTAGTGTTATGAACATCAGGAACGATAGCCAGATTAAATCTTCGAATGAATTTTATGAGGGTGTTGCAGAATCTTTTTCCGAAAGAGTTTGACTTAAGGAGCAACAGACAAGTAGATAAAATACTTTCACTTTATGTAACAAAGCTGAGTCTAGATCAGTTAATATAATTTCATATTAGATACTCCTAGAAGTGATTGAGATACAAATGATATCACTTCTAAAACAGAAAATGTATGAGTAATAGTTATCTGCAGTGTCGTCATCATTAGTATCAGTGATTCAAAGCCAGTGCAATCTCCTGTGATTTTCCTAGAGTTAATGTATTGGCTAAATTAGTAATCTTGCTTGGTATTTATGATTAAATCCATTTCTGAAATTAGCTCTCTTATCTTCAACATGTCATGAGTAAATATAGTGTTAGGTATCAGACATAGCGCATTTTCCTTTCCGCTTCTTGTGCTTTCATCCTCCTTCTTTAATCTTATTAGTGATTATTTAAAGATGATAAACTAATTGCTCTTTTCTTTAATTTACAACTAATTCACGCTAATTTAACAAAGTTATTTAATGTTATTTATAGATTTAAGAATTTTCTAATAAAAAGACTTTTTAATCTATCAAAATCAATTACTATTCACACCCACAACAACTAATTGAAAGGAATAATGTTTGGTTATATCACAATTATTATTAATTTAATATATATATAATTTTAAACATTGAAATTGTTAATTCTTAACTACTAAATATGATATTTTAATAAAAAGTTGGTAACTTGTTTAAATTAATTAATTTCCTCCATATGTAATTTTACAATGACGTTTTATAATATTTGAAGCTTAATTAGATATTTATAAAAAACTTATTAAATACTTAAAATATAAATAATAAAAAAACTTAATATATGATATAAAAATAAAAGCGAATAAAATCAAGTGTGAATCAGTTATTAATAACTATGTTTCATCGGCAATCCAAAAGCAAAATGTATAGAGTAGCAAATTAGAATTATTAGGAACTTCTTGCATGTGATGATTCTTTATCTTATAAATGAAAAATTCTAATGTTATATTCGTGTTAATAATTCACATAAATAAAATAAATTCTATTTAATTATTGGGCAAATGAGCTTGAAATCAGTTAATTAATATATAAATAACATGTTTAAGAAATAACTAATATATTTTCATAGATAAAAATTAAAAATATTCTTTATATCTTAATAGTTCGATTATGTGATTTAAATAAATTATATAATTTTTACTCGACAATTAAATGTCATGGAAATTATCATTTAATTTAAAATAAGATTATACCAGCATACTGCCTTGCCATATTTATATCATAAATAGTAATCATTGTAATGAATATACTTCAATCTCTAATACTTTGAAATACTATTATCCAGCTAAATATGATTTAGCTTCATCTGATCCTTTCTTATATCCAGTAGGTGGTTCATAAGTCCATCCTAAACTACTCCAAGTTTTACTATTCTTATCACAATCATCATCAATACTAATATCTATACCAAATACACACATCCTATTCTTATGATGTAGAACTGCTTTATCTTAATTTCTATATTGTTTATGGATGGATCTCTTACTCAAACTAAACACAAATGCAGTGGGGTCTCTATAATATTAATGGTTAGATGTCCATGGAATAGATGTAAAAATGTATAATCATTAAATTAAATTATGTTTTTTATATATTTATAATATATTATATAATAATATAATAATATATTAATAAATAATAAATTATATTTTTTATTTTGTTCATAATTCTTTTTAGTTTATAGAATTTAAAATAAATAGTATGTGAATATGTTTTTCTTTTCAGCCTCTAATTAAAGGAATGTTTTAGTTTGGTAAATTCATTCTGCAAAATTGATTATATCTCTGTTTATTTTTAATTAATAATTCGATCTAAGAAGGTAATTATGTAAAGTCTTTTCATATATTAATTAAGCTTATTTTACAAAATCTAACAAATAATTATGATTTATAATAAGTAATTTAAAAACTTAATATAGTAATACGAATACTTAAAGATCAAACGCAGGTGGAGTCAGAGCACTCATTAAAAAAATGTAAGTTACAAAAAGCATATCACTAATTTTTTATAAAGTGGTCATACCTGGTAAGACCACAGGTGCATCTGGACTGGTGCTTCGAACTACCGAAGACAGAGGGGACTTAAATGATGAAAATGATGATAACCAAGAAGATGACGATGAAGATGAGGAATAATTGCACTAATCAGAGAGATTTCTATTTTTGATTTTGATTATAAGTTTTAGTATTAATGTTATTAGAATAATTAATTAATTAAAGTTTCGTATTATATATCATATATTACTATATTTAAATTATCTAATAAATAATAATTTATTATTAATTTTATAGATGTGAAACCTCCAAATACTAAACCATATTCGCTTTGTATAAAAGTCACAGTAGGTTACTTGCCATCACATTTTTCATGAAATTTAGACGCTTTAAATCCATCTATAGATCCTCGAAACAATAGCTGAAATTACTTAGTAGAATAGTTTGATATTTAATTTCAATTTGTAAAATCTCATTAAATCCATATTTTTTTGTGTAATTTTATAGAAAAATCGGGGGAGCGAAGTTTCCTGCACTGGTTTATGATAAAAATAAAAGATTTTTGGGAAGTTTCCTGCACTTTTTTTAATTTTATATTTTATTTTTAATTAAATTAATCTTTATAACAACTATTAAGCAACGACAGGACTAGTTTCATTGTTATAATTATGCTTTAATTTATTAATAAATAGTCAATATCTTTCTTTAGATTCCAAAAACTTTGAGTTTTCAAATGATATTTATAGGTTCTGTTTCTTAAATTTTAAATTACTTTACCATAGTAATTTCTAATTTTATATCCAATTGTTAGTGAAATTCTGCTTCAATTTATCTTGTTCTTTCCACACCTATATAATGCTAGACAATATTTTCTTGACATACTTCAATGATGAATAATTTTGCTCTTAATATTTAATGGGTAATAAAAATAGTAAATATGTTAATTTATGTACAAAAAATAATTTATTAAATTTACCATAAATAAAAAAAACAGTGCAGGAAACTTCCCCCCCCCCTGAAAAATCATTCAAAAAAATTTAAAATTAACTTATATAAAATAAATAATAAGTAATAATTGTAATTATATATATAATTATAAATTTACTTAATAAATATATAAATTATTTCTTAGATAAATAAGAGTAATATTAAAATAGAATAAATTTCTTGCACTAAGTAAAGCAATCATTTAATTTTCACATTTTTAAACTTTCTTTATATTTTGGATCGGTATGTTTATATTTTTGTTAAATTAATTTTATCAAATAAATATTAACAGATATTTCTGTTTTACTTTATGGTACAATTTTAATTTAATTTATTAGGGTATTTATAATTGCTTAATAAATTGAGTAATGATATATTCGATGAAATGAGACTATGTTCTATTTAGTTAATTTCTTATTTTACAAGATCTCTAAATAATTTCTTCTTATCTTAATCAGATAATTTTTTGCATTCTTCAACAGACGGTACTTATACAATACTTGAAATATTCTATTAAATCATATCAGATTTTTGTTATTTTACTTCTTCAATTTAATTCAATTTTTACTCCTCACGAACTATATCTTGTTAAATAATTATAATTATAATTAAATTTTTTTAAAGAAATATTAGATATAAATTTTATATATAATATTTAATATTAATAGATATTATAGTATAATAAATTAATTTATATTAGTATATTTTCATAATATAACATTTAGTAAAAATAATTGAAATTAACATAAATATTGCTTATCTTTCAATTGAATTTCTGATAATTATTGCGTGTCTATATTTAACTCTTTAGTTTACTTCATAATATCAATAGTAACAACTTAGCTTTGAGTCTCTTTATTATACTCTTCTCTTTATTAATCTTATTAATTGAGCTTAAAATCAATTTCGTCAACACTTTATTAGAAGTTAATTAAATAAATGCTAATTATATATTAAATAAAGTTTGACTCTATCTTTAACTACAATTTAAATAATTTAAATAATTATTGTAAATTAATTCGTCTATAGTCCTCTATAATTGCTCAAATATAATCAAATTGAAAATAATTATTTTTTATAAATAGTTGGTTTATAGTAATAAAATGAATTTGTGGTGAAAAGAATTAATTTAAATTAATTTTATATAGACTAGAAAGATAATTCAAAAAGATTACAAATCAAAAACATTAGTTTTTATTTTATTTATTTATATAAATAGTAAATATTACATTCAATAATATAATTTTTTATTTTAAATTTTTTGGATTAAGATTTATTTTTAAATAACTTAACTTCTAATTCTTGAAACACAGAATTAATTTTTAATTTAATTTACTAAATCGTAAAATATTAGTGATTACTTTATATTTCAAAAAGATTAAAAAAATAAGTTAACTTAACAAATTTATAATTATTTAATCTATTATATTAAATTAACAAAAGTTTCAATTTAAAAAATTTTTATTTAGAGAATTGTCAAGTTTCAGATCAGTTAAATTTTTGACTTCCTTAGTAAGTTCATCATGCTTATTAATTATATGATTAATAATAAACCAATAACTATTGATAATATTATTTTTCATATTTAATTATTCAACAAGCAAAATATATGATTAAACTATTATTAATTAATTACATATTTAAGTTATTTCACAAAATTAAAATTAGAAAAATGTTACATTATATATTCATGAAATGAATAATTATTTTATTATAATTAATTGATATACTTAAAACATGATGTCAATTTTAAAATGATTATAACATTATATCATTGACAGTCGATATGTTATCAATCTACTCCTTTATGTTAACAAACTGCTCATCATATTACGTCTTGGTAGTTAATTTAAATTAAGTTAAGTCATTTACAGATTAATGAAGTTAACTATACAACTACTTCAATATAAAATATTAAATAAGCTTCAGTTATTAAGTATGATCATCTTTAAAGTCAAATATCTGTTAACAATTCTACTCAATAGTATTCAGGTTTTAGTTAGTGATTTTAAGAGCATTGTCAAAAGCTTCAAGTCTTTCTTATAAGTTATAATTATAGTAAGACAAATATTAATTTATATCTAAAAAGTTATTGCTTGTGTGGACCTTGAACATATAAATTAATAAATTTATAAACTCTTCAAAAGCGTTAGTGAGATCATTTTATGAAACTTCAATGTTTTTGTTTTATTCAAACTTTGTGGAGTTTATCAAACTGACTAGTGCATTAACATCTTTATCTATCTGCTCTTTAGCACTTAATATACAATTAAAAAAGAATAATAACTTGCGAATTTTTATTCTATTGAAGTCTTAACTTTGTTTTCAAGAGCCTCTTTCAGATTTAAAAATTCTTCAGTTTATTCCTATCTTAATTAAAAACTCTAATAAAACCCCGTTAGTCAATTAAGAACGAAGATTAGGAGTTAAGAACAAATAAATATAAAGAAAGATTTAAATGGCGTAAATTTTAAATGTTTGGGCTAATTATTAAAACTATTGGCTCGATTAATTGTCCTTATAAAATAAACCAATCAGGGTGTGTTAAATTAATATTAACCTAATTATATATAATTACAGCCAATTATAATTTAATTTTTAATTAATTGTTCTTAACCCCCTATCTTTTGTCTTAATTGAAACATGGGGTTTTAGAAGCAATAAAAATTAATATTCATGTTTTTTCTTAATTTAATTAATTTAAGCAAGTAGTTAATTATTTTCATGTATGCTAGATTGATTGATTAATTTATTTTCGATTTCTACATTAATTAAACAGAAAGTTAAACTCAATTAAGACAAAGCTTTTTTATTTGCTAATTAAAAAATAATTATTAAGTTTTATTATTGAAAATACTTTATAATTATATAATTTTAACCTTTATTTAAAATATTTACAAAATTATGAGCTAATTTTTTTTTAAAAATTAAATAACTCAATCTTCCTAATGTGACTTAATCAATGAAAGTTTGTTACTGAACTCTTATCTTCTCTAGTTTATCAAACCAGTATTCTTGCTTAAACTCTATAGATCAATTTATATAATATTTTAATAATCGTATCTGGTTCAAAGCCTATTAATGCAGTTAGGAATCAACTTAACAAAAATATTATTAAAATATCAATGTCTTTGTCAGATTTGAGTTCTTCCTCGTTTCCCAGAGTTGTTTAACTTTGAGGGTCTGATGAACTAATTTTTTGATTGTGCTAATGAAGGTGTAGTTTTTTAATATCACGATCGTGCACAATGTTCTTCAATCAAACCTCATAAAACAACTATATTTAATTCGAAATAATATACTATATTTAAAAACGATTATTCTAGTGTAATTAAATAATTTAATTATAAAATATTACAAGAATTAAATAGATCATATGACTTTCCAACCCTATCTATGATTTCATCTCCAAAGTAATCCTTTTCTCTTCCAAGAGCCTTGTTAAATATCTTAAGAGAAAGATTTAAAATATTATTCGATTTAAAATTCTTATGCTTTAGTCAATTTGATCGCTATATTAATTGTATAGATTTGAAAAATATGATCAAAATATTTTCATAAATTTAAATTAATATTTTTAGACGGATCTCCGAATAAATATTTTCCAGTTCAGGTCTAACAAAGAGCAAGTATGAATGGAGTTTTTCAGGTGTAAACTCAGAACTGCCTCCTTAGTCTTTGATATGCTCCAAATGAGAAGGGTAGCACTTAATGCAAATAAGTTTCTTGCAAGGGTGGCAGTAGTGTTCAATATAGGCATTAGTATGCTCCATGCACTTTCAAAAACATAAATATTTGTTCAAAATGAGACACCCCCTCTTTCTCCTTATAATTTAATCCCCTCCGCACACTAAAGCTTAAACCCCTATCACCCTATAAGATACCTTTCTGAAAATAAACATTTTTCTTTTATCAGTGAATATAGCTCAAATATGAATTTCAAATAATTAATAATAATTGTATAAAAATAATTTTAACTGTTATGCATAAATCTTATTTCTGAATTTTTTAATGCAATATTTCAACTAAATTAGCTATTACTCTAAAAAAGCAATAATATAGCTATTATTGATATTTATAATTGCAAATGATCTATAAGAATTAAAATATGTTATATGATTTTTTTAGAGTAATACCTAGTTAAATTGAAATATTACATTAAAATTTTAAGAAATAAAATTTATGCATAATAGTTAAAATTATTTATACAAAAAAAATTCTTTTAAAATTTGAAATCATTTAAATTCTTAAGTATCTTGCGTAAAAAAAGTCAAATATAAGATCAATATAATAAAATAACTTTTATAATATAACATAGAAATTCAGAATTGAGCTTTATTCACTGTTTGAAAAAATGTAATTAAAAAAATGGTACTTTGTAGGGTGAGAGGGATTCACGCTTTAGGGAGGGGAGGGGGTCTAAATTATATGGTGGGAGGAGTGGAGTCTCGGTTTGAAACAAATATAAATACTTTATAGTAAGATGGTCTCTGCCCTCAACTTAGGCAAAGATTTACTCATCATTCTCGAAAATGAAATCAGATGCAATTTACTAGAAGAATTTAATCAATCGATAATAAAATTAGATTAATTAATTGAATGGTATGCTATTCACTGTAGCAGCACTTAAAGGTGCCATTTTGTTGTTTACTTGGCAATATGTGCTTCTTCACACATTTCAAGCAAGCATTTCTGAATTTGCAGATTTTTGTTTTGCACTGCAGTTCGATGGGTAGTCTTTTTCTAGTATTAAATATTTTCTTACATTTACCACAATATAAGTTTTCGTTCATTTTCGAAGTAATTCTATAATAATTTATATCTAAATGCTATTGAATAAAGAAATTTAATTAAATTATTATAAATAATCTATTAAATTTGTTGATATTAATTTGATTTTAAATATATTAAATTAATATAGTATATATTTACTGCTACAAAAACTATTGATTCTTCTAAAAGAATTTGTTTATAGTTTAAATTATAATAAAATTACTTTACATATTCAAATACAGTTAATACTCTATAATT